>JADBJO010005696.1:59193-69193 GCA_016801955.1 Conus betulinus | reverse complement strand
CTAAATGTGTCATCTCATGGTTAGTGTTCAGCGGTCATCATATCTTGTGACTTGTGACCAATGAAGTTGATAAAAGTGACATACAGGAACCATAATACATCTGGGGAATACAGTGCTCGTTTGTGTACTGAACGTTCCATACCAGCGTCCATATTTCTTGCCTGGTACATCAGAATTCACTTTATTCACGACCGTGACATTCTCAGCTTCATCAAAATGGCGTTATCTGTTTTTAGTGTCTCACAATACCCTTATAAACTGCCAAGTGGGTTGTTTAAAACTGTTCCGTGCCTAATTATTCGAAATCTCATCCTTTTCTGCGGTGCGACCTGAAAAGCGAGTGTGAAGACGGACGGGATGAAACGGAACGCTGTCCCTTCAGCAGTCATCAGTGTCAGGGGATGGTGGTTTCAACTAACAAATGTTTGAAGCTTGTCGTGTCGGGTTTATATCTAGATCATGTTCATAGATCCTATGACTGTCAGAAATTTGGCCTGAAAGTGGCCTTCTTAAAAACTGGAAAAGATTGGAAGATGTATTATGTATCTTTAGAATTACTTTCAATTCCCATCCCCCACCCCCATCCTGAGCTGCATGCGGCCTCACTTAACACCAAGACCAGCAAACCTCCCTCCTACTCTAGCCCTCCCCCCCCCCCTTTCTAGCCCCCCCCCCCCCCCCCCCCCCCCCCCCCCCCAACACACACACACACACACTCCATCTCCTTCCATAGGCACCGTCAGCTGGCTGCCAACAGCCGGTCAATGACGACATTGTGTTTACTTGCACTTAGCTCATTAGTACTCGTTCTAAAGATGCATGTGTAAATTATCGCACATTGATCTTGGTGTGGCACAGGATATATTCCCTTGTCTGCAATTGGCCAACCCTCAATCAAAGAGGGCCAAAATACAGACAAGACTTCTCCCTCTCATTGCCCTGAGTGACAGCCTGTTGCCAGGGAAAAATCTAGAATATCCAATTTAGCAGTTAAAATAGGGACACACTGAGCCTTTCCCACTCACTCTTCCCGGAGACCAGCTGTAGATCACAACTAAGTAACAAGACAGATGCTAGAGGTAAATCAAGAGAGAGGGTATGGTAATCTCCCTCTGATCTGAAAAACCCAGTCTGAAGTTACTGATTCATCCCAGAAAAATGTGAATAGAAACTATGTTTTACATTTCGTATCTATACATTGATTTATGTATGGCATGTGGTTTAGCAGTATAATTTTGTGACAATACTTGGTGACATTTTTCAAAATGATGAATGATTATACTGTGTAGTATTTGCTTGCCACCATGTGGTAAAAGCTATCACCATGTGGTCATGATACTTTGTTAACAATCTGATCATTATTCTTTGTGTTCAATCTGACTTTTGTCAGTATGCAGTTCTATCTGTTGAGATGATAACTGAATGATAAATCTAGATCAGGAAAACAGTATGCCTGTATTAGGTGAAAAGTGCTAAGCTGATTTCTAAATACTGGTGATTGTTGGAATGATTTATATTGTATTACTTTAGGTCTACACTACATGTGCACTTGAGCTAAGTGTATCCTAAAAGTAAATGTGATTTAATTCATAAGAATTATTGAAGAGGTATTTGACTGAAACTGTTAGTATTGTATTACTGTCTCCTACCCTTTTGTAAGCTTAACCCAGCCTTCAGATTGATAGTTATAGTAGAAACTCTACAATAGAGCAAACATTTGCTGGCTGAGTTCTACACCTCTTCTGAATTATAAGAGGGTAAATGTGTAAACTCGACAGCCAGCCCTCAGCTACTTAACTACAGACCAGGTTCTCTTTTTTGCAGACCTGAGACCGTGGTAATGCTACAAACTGTGGCTAAACCATACACTGTGGCTACACCAGAAACTGGGGTTATGCCAGACACAGTGGCTACACCTTAAACCATGGCTACACTACAACCACTGGGCAAGACAGGTTGTGAAGACACATCACAGCCCAGCCGTACTGCAACAGGTCTATACAGCAGGATCAGTCACCAGCCACCAGAGAGATCAACTATTGTCTCTGACTAATGCTGAGTTATCATAATCCAAGTAGACTTCAACCCAAATAAGATCAGTTCACTCAGAACCTCATTTTATGATGAAACAAGGAGAATATGTCTATAATTACCACTTTGGCTACTGCACTGGGTGTGCGCAAGCGAAGTGGGTGTGTATATGAACAAACATTCAGAGTAACATTGGCATGCCCACTGTATTCCAACATAAGCTACTGCACTGAGTGCAAGTAAGTAAAGTAGAGTGAGGGAGGGCACTTAATTTTTGTGGTTCAATGACAACTAAAACTCAGCCTATAGAACAGACATGTATATACTTACCCATGTGTAGGCAAGTAAAGTTGATGTGTGAAATTGCACTTAACTTGTGTCATTTCTCAGTTGTTCAATCACTGTTGAATATTTGAACGTCTCTCTTTAATTCTGTCTCTCAGAACTACAAGTACTTTTAAGAGTGCAGGCCTAAGGAAACTTGTCTCAGAGCTGCTATTGAGTATTTTAACAGTACCCAGAATAAATATAATTTTTTTGTGGATGACCAGTACCAGAAAGTTGCTCCTTCCACCACTGGTTAGAGAGAAGGTGGCAGTGAAATATTAATAATTATAGTTTTCATAGAGAAAATATTCCTATTCCTTCCCCTAAAGGACCCACCGACCACTCCCAGATCTCGTCACACTTTGCTTGCTACTATACTTATTATGTCCTTTTTTTTTAAAAAATCAATGTGGTCAATAGCAAAAAATGGGCCTTTTGAAGTTCCCAAGGTGGTGTACGGAAAAAGGATGGCCTAGCAGATAGACTTTTCTATAACAGTAATGCCCGTGGCTTGCCTAAGCTCAGATGTATACGTTGCTGAAGCAGACTGAGAGGATATGGCTTTTGCACGTGTAGGAAAGTCGACATCTGATCAAATTTTCTCTCATTTTCCATCAAATCATTCTGAACTGGCATACTTCTTATCTAACTCTAGTGGCAGTCACTTCCCTCTGATCATCTAAGAGTAACATTGGAGCTTCATTATATGTTCAAAGACAAGATGCATGGGTGGGAAGACCCAGGGCACGTTTGAGCGCTGTGCATTGCACACTTTGATGCTTCGATAACAGATATCTTGGAGCACTGAAGAACACTTCTTGCTTATTATTTGATTTTGATCTTATGAGAGATTTACGTAGATATAGTACAGTGGACATATCTTGTCCCCATATCTGTGTACTCACAATCTTGAGAAAATTTTAAGTTTTCCTCGCTTTTTTTAGCAAATAATTCTATATGTTGATTCCAAGACATTTTTTATGTGAGGTAAATGCCCCAAAACTTGATTTGTAGAGCATAATAAAAGAATTACACCATTCATTTTGAAAAAAAAAAGGCATTTTGTCGAGATTTGAGCCGCTGTTGAATAAAAACAATGGTTTGTTTTTGTTGCTGTTTTTTTGTTGTTGTTGTTGTTTTTCTGTAGATAAATAGACACTGTAGACACTCTGCTATAATATCGAACTCTATTTGATACACTTTTTGTATGGTCTATTTTACTTAATAGTATTTTATTTTTTTTAAATTTCAAAATGGAGCGACTGATGGCGGAGAACGAAGCAAAGTTTAGAAAGAGTGGGGGTTAGTTTCTGCCGAGGACATTGACGAACAAAGTACACAAGACACGATGCATTTCGACCTCTTGGGTCTTCTTCTTGAAGAAGACCCAAGAGGTCGAAATGCATCGTGTCTTGTATACTTTGTTCGTCAATGTCCTCGGCGGAAACTAACCCCCACTCTTTCTAAACTTATTTTTTAAAGTTACTTCCTTCTACATTCATAGATCGTCAGCATATTGAACTAAGATGACGTTTGTAGGTATCTTACTGCGTAGATCATGCTTTAGTAATGAAAATAGGAAAGGAACAATCATTGATCCTTGAGGAGTAACCATCATAAGAGTTCTTTTGGTTGAATACATGTTTCTGATTCGAGTTTGAATTTTTTTATTCTTTAGAAAAAAATTGATATACTCATAAATATGATCGGGGAGACTAATGTTTTTTTTTTTTTGTTTTTTTTTTTTTTTTTTTTTTTTTTGTATAATTTAAGAAAGAGCTGAGAATCCAAGAATTGACCGTAAGCCTTATTTATGTATGAAACAATGTCGCTAATATACATTTACGTCCAGCAAATTGCTTCTTTATGTTTGTTGTAAGTTTCACTAAGAGTTCTCTTGTCGATCTACTGTTTCTGTATCCAGCCTGATTTATGGGTATTATTTCGTTCTTCTTACAAAAGTGTAAAAGTCTGTTTAAAACGATTCTTTCCAAATGTTTACGTACACAGGATATCAATGCTATAGGTTTATATACATTTTTTTTTTTTTTCATGTCAGTGCAACTTTTGCCATATTTGTGAATGGGAACCACAACTGATTTTTTTTTTCCAAATCTCTTGCATATCACCATCACACCAGCATTTTAAAGAATATTCCATAAAGGAAATTGATACAAACAGTTAGCATCTGGTTCGAAATTGCGTCCATTGCAGCTGACCATATTTTGTTTTGGATGGAATTTATTGCATCTTTGAGTTCTTGAAGCTTTAGAGGTGCATAAATACAGTTGTGTTATCAAAAATAGGATCTTTGCCAATTTTGTTTTGCTTTCCTCTGTTTCTATACACATTACAAATCTTTGATCAACCATTTCCACAGCTGACATTTGCAATCATGTCAGCAAAAGGCTTTTGTGTTCTGTTGGGAACTTGGCAAGGAATTATCATTTTGTTTTATTGAACATGCTGGTAACTTAATGCCGTTTTTCATTACTTTCATCCCCTGCTCATCCATTTTGCAAAATGTAGTGCCGTTTTGTATCTTAGATTATTTTGTCACTATGCTTACCAGCCATTTTTATTTCTCTCTGTTTTCAAACTTTTTGGTCTGATCCTTTATCCCTGATAAATATCTTATATATTTTCTTTCTTTTCATCAACAGCACACTTGCAGTCATCATTCCACCCTACATTTCCTTCATTGTTCCCTGGATTAGTATCCTTTGGAATAGAACTATTTGCAGCTCCTAAAGAGATGAATGAAATACAGGATAAAGATCATCTATGCTGACTGTGGTTGTAATGTCTATGGTGACATTGTAAAAATCGTCTCTATGCAAAATGTGGTTCTAATATCTATGGTGACAGTGTAAAGATCATCTATGCTAACTGTGGTTGTAATGTCTACGGTGACAGTGTAAATATCCTCTATGCTAACTGTGGTTTGCAATATTATGGTGATAGTGTAAAGATCATCTATGCTAACTGTGGTTGCAAAATCTATGGTGACAGTGTAAAGATCGTCTATGCTAACTGTAGTTCTAATATCTATGGTGACAGTGTAAAGATCGTCTATGCTAACTGTGGTTGTAATATCTATGCTGACAGTGTAAAGGTCGTCAATGCTAACTGTGGTTGTAATATCTATAGTGGCAGTGTAAAGATCCTCTATGCTAACTGTGGTTGTAATGTCTATGGTGACAGTGTAAAGATCGTCTATGCTAACTGTGGTTGTAATATATACGGAGACAGTGTAAAGATCGTCTATGCTAACTGTGGTTGTAATGTCTATGGTGACAGTGTAAAGATCGTCTATGCTAACTGTGGTTGTAATATCTTTAGTGACAGTGTAAAGGTCCTCTATGCTAACTGTGGTTGTAATATCTCTGGTGACAGTGTAAAGATCGTCTATGCTGACTGTGGTTGTAACGTCTCTGGTGACAGTGTAAAGATCGTCTATGCAAAATGTGGTTCTAATATCTATGGTGACAGTGTAAATATCCTCTATGCTAACTGTGGTTGCAATATCTATGGTGACAGTGTAAAGATCGTCTATGCTAACTGTGGTTGTAACGTCTATGGTGACAGTGTAAAGATCGTCTATGCTAACTGTGGTTGTAATATCTATGCTGACAGTGTAAAGGTCGTCAATGCTAACTGTGGTTGTAATATCTATAGTGACAGTGTAAAGATCCTCTATGCTAACTGTGGTTGTAATGTCTATGGTGACAGTGTAAAGATCGTCCATGCTAACTGTGGTTGTAATATATACGGAGACAGTGTAAAGATCGTCTATGCTGACTGTGGTTGTAACATCTCTGGTGACAGTGTAAAAATCGTCTATGCAAAATGTGGTTCTAATATCTATGGTGACAGTGTAAATATCCTCTATGCTAACTGTGGTTGCAATATCTATGCTGACAGTGTAAAGATCGTCTATGCTAACTGTGGTTGTAACGTCTATGGTGACAGTGTAAAGATCGTCTATGCTAACTGTGGTTGTAACGTCTTTGGTGACAGTGTAAAGATCGTCTATGCTAACTGTGGTTCTAATATCTATGGTGACGGTGTGTAAAGATCATCTATGCTAACTGTGGTTGCAATATCTATGGTGACAGTGTAAAGATCCTCTATGCTAACTGTGGTTACAATATCTGTGGTGACAGTGTAAAGATCCTCTATGCTACCTGTGGTTGTAATATATATGGAGACAGCGTAAAGATCATCTATGCTGACTGTGGTTGTAATGTCTATGGTGACAGTGTAAAGATCCGTTATGCTAACTGTGGTTGTAATATCTATGGTGACAGTGTAAAGATCATCTATGCTAAGTGTGGTTGCAATATCTATGGTGACAGTGTAAAGATCGTCTATGCTAACTGTGGCTGTAATATCTATGGTGACAGTGTAAAGATCGTCTATGCTAACAGTGGTTGCAATATCTATGGTGACAGTGTAATGATCCTCTATGCTAACTGTGGCTGCAATATCTATGGTGACATTGTAAAGATCGTCTATGCTAACTGTGGTTGTAACGTCTATCGTGACAGTGTAAAGATCGTCTATGCTAACTGTGGTTGTAACATCTATGGTGACAGTGTAAAGATCCTCTATGCAGACTTGGTTGCAATGTCTATGGTGACAGTGTAAAGATCGTCTATGCTAACTGTGGTTGTAATATATATGGAGACAGTGTAAAGATCGTCTACGCTAACTGTGGTTGTTATGTCTATAGTGACAGTGTAAAGATCATCTATGCTAACTGTGGTTGTAATGTCTATGGTGACAGTGTAAAGATCGTGTATGCTAACTGTGGTTGTAATGTCTATGGTGACAGTGTAAAGATCGTCTATGCTAACGATGGTTGCAATATATATGGAGACAGCGTAAAGATCCTCTATGCTAAATGTGATTGCAATATCTATGGTGACAGTGTAAAGATATCCTCTATGCTAACTGTGGTTGTAATATTTATGGTGACAGCGTAAAGATCATCTATGCTAACTGTGGTTGTAATATATATGGAGACAGTGTAAAGATCCTCTATGCTAACTGTGGTTGTAATGTCTATGGTGACATTGTAAAGATCGTCTATGCTAACTGTGGTTGTAATGTCTATGGTGACAGTGTAAAGGCTGCCTATGCTAACTGTGGTTGTAATGTCTATGGTGACATTGTAAAGATCGTCTATGCTAAATGTGGTTGTAATGTCTATGGTGACAGTATAAAGGCCGCCTATGCTAACTGTGGTTGTAATATCTATGGTAACAGTACAAAGGCCGTCTATGCTAACTGTGATTGTAATATGGTGACAGTTAAGGATCGTCTATGCTAACTGTGGTTGTAATATCTATGGTCACAGTGTAAAGACGTCTATGCTAACTGTGGTTGAAATATCTACAGTAACAGTTTGAAGAAAAGCTTTAAAAGCTGACCGACGTGCATATTTATAATCATATTTAGGTAGTGCATTAGGTTTTGTTTCTCCTTGTTCCGTTTCTTTGTTAAAAGATACTTTAATGGGAATGTGGTCAGATCCTAGCAAGTCATCGACAGGATTCCATGAACAATCTGTTGCCAGTGAAGGAGATATAAAAGTGAGATCTATGGCTGAAGGTCTGTGAGATGTTATATCAGGGATACAAGATATATTTCCATCATTTAACAAATACAAATTTGAATCTGCTATATTATCAATGAGTCTGTTGCTTGTGATGTGTGTGTAGTTATTGTCCCAAAATGGAGCTTGCGCATTAACCCCCCTCCCTCCTCCTCACCCATTTGTCTTGCTGGCCTTGAAAATGTTTCAACCAATCAGTGTTCATGTCATCTGGACCACTTGGTAAGTATACAGAAGCGATGTTAAGAACAAAAGATGAAGAAAATCTTACAATGGCAGCACACGATGATACAGAGTCTATGTCCAGAGGGGCAGGTGAAGTTTTGTTGACAGTGGTCCGGTACTTCACAGATCATAAATATCAGTATGAACGCGGTCAGAAGGATTGATCTGTTCATAAACTGGAGGATAATAAAACCCAGACATTTTTTAAAGGCATTTTTCTTGACGTTCAAAGACTGAAGGAGAAAAAAATCGGTAGTTGTTATGGACCAAATACTGATTAAGGTAAACAAAGTTTCTGGCAACAGAACGAGCGTTCCATTGCAGAATATTGATATTTGACACTTTACATTTCTTCATCTTATGGTTTGGAAGAACAATTTAAGTACTAACTAATCATAACACGACTTAAAGTAATGGTAATCACATTCAAATGTCAGCTAATCATAACAGCCGGAGATAAAACAAATAAAATGGCATCTTTGCACAGATGTCCACTGTAATTTCAGTAGAACCAGGGGGCGGGGGGACCCTGGAGGATAAAAACCGTAGCCACTTACGTGTTGATGACGGGACGATCTCCTCCTAGATCTCTGCCCAAAACAATCGATGGAGGTGTTGCCCTTACTTCCTAGTAAGAACGCACGCTCCTCTTGAGGTAGAGTGGATGTCGCCCCGACTGAGGAGTCTGTAGTCACTGGCCCGCACGTTGTCATGGCTGATGAAAGTAATGTCATCTTCAGAGAAGAGCTTCCACTTTGCAAAGGCGTTCAACAGTTCACACTTGACGTTGTAGGTCTTATTTCTGACAGGCGCCGCTTGGCTTAGCGCTACATTCGCCTTCGGGAACTGCTGTTAGATGTTCAGCACAGATCTGTATAGGTTTGTGCTGATGTCTGATGGTTCCTTTGACTGGATGTCGTTAAGTCTGACATGCAGAGCAACACAGTCTGGTTCAGGATGGAGTCGTTTCTTTGCTTCTTCCATTGCTGCTTTACAGTCATTGTGAGCACTTTGCGTTTAGCAATCTGTATACCATGTGACCGCCCCAGCCTACTGCCGTCAGGTTTGTTTTGTTTGCTTTGTTTATTACATTTTCTCTTGAATTTTCCACCATAAAATTTGCTGTCTCCACTTGCCGGATTGTATTTTACTGCATCGGCATATGAATTGAAGTCTTTTTTTTTTTTTTTTTTTTTAAATGTCAGTTTTGTGTTTGTGCATTATTAACCTTTTTGGAGCCGATAAGGTCTAAAGCTCGAGATCTAGCTGCTTTCGTTGCCTGCACCTCTCTTCGCGCCTGAAGAGTCAAGTGCTGAAATTCTCACACATAGAGACGAAACAACTTCAGTCATTTGTTTCAGCTGTGACAAATGCCCAGGTCAGATTCCGTAGAGCATCGATTATCGATTCAATAGCTTGCTTCATTGGATTGATTTGGTCTCAACTTCCGGAGCCCTCTCAATACCCTTTGTCAGATCTTGGCCGGACTCACTTTTGTTGCCCAGTGTTGTAGCATTGGTGCTGTCCGATTTCTTTGGTGTTTTGTGAGCAGTGTGGACACTTCCCATACTTCGCGCCCTTGTCATTTCTTGGTAGGATTGCGTTAAACCCTCAGTTCAAACTCAGAGACTTGCGTTTCTCCGCGATCTTGTTGTTTTGTGTATGTGTGCGCGTGTGCGTGCGTGTGCGTGTGTGTGTGTGTGTGTGTGTGTGTGTGTGTGTGTGTGTGTGTGTGTGAAAGGGAAATGATTACTAAAATGAACATACTTGTTTCATTAAATAGAAAACGATGACATG
>JADBJO010005696.1:49193-54193 GCA_016801955.1 Conus betulinus | reverse complement strand
TGCTCCCTGTGGAATGCCGGTGCCGGAGCTGCGGCAGGATCGACCGGGCTGTGGCTGTGGACGGGGTATCGGAATGAGCGGCGTGGATGCACTGCCACTGAGGTGGCGCAAATGTTGGGACAGCTATTAAAAAAAAAAAAACAAACAAACAAAAAACAGAGCTTCTGAAAAGTTAATCTTGTTGTCTTCATGATGTTGTCTACTGTAAGGTCAGAGAGACCCTTGCTGACTGACCACTAGTTGACTGACCACTGACTGACCGTTAGCTGACTGACCACTAGCTGACTGACCACTGACTGACCGTTAGCTGACTGACCACTAGCTGACTGACCACTGACTGACCGTTAGCTGACTGACAACTAGCGGACTGACCACTAGCGGACTGACCACTAGCGGACTGACCATGCTTCCTGCTTGATCAGCCACACCACAGAATCAATACTTCCATCATCTGTGTGATCGACCTTTACGGAATGATTTTAAAACTTTTACCAGAGTCGCGGAAACCAATAATAGTAGCGTACCCATCTACTCGATCAAGGATAACATCCACACTTGCGCAGTCAGTGAACTTTTTATACATATCTTAAACAGGGTAAGTACTCTATCCGCCAAACATGGACAAACGAATTAACAAGACAAAACACGACGTCTTTCGACCTGTTAGGTCTTCTTCAGGCAAGAAAAACAACACTCAGGACAACTAAAGCGAAGAACGAACAATCACTACACTCAGGACAACTAAAGCGAAGAACGAACAATCACAAAACTCAGGACAACTAAAGCGAAGAACGAACAATCACAAAACTCAGGACAACTAAACTAAAGCAAAGAACGAACAATCACAACACTCAGGACAACTAAAGCGAAGAACGAACAATCACAACACTCAGGACAACTAAAGTGAAGAACGAACAATCACAACACTCAGGACAACTAAAGCGAAGAACGAACAATCACTACACTCAGGACAACTAAAGCGAAGAATGAACAATCATTACACTCAGGACAACTAAAGCGAAGAACGAACAATCACAACATTCAGGACAACTAAAGCAAAGAACGGACAATCACTGCACTCAGGACAACTAAAGCGAAGAACGGACAATCATCAAACATTCAGGACAACTAAAGCGAAGAACGGACAATCACAACACTCAGGACAACTAAAGCGAAGAACGGACATCACTGCACTCAGGACAACTAAAGCGAAGAACGGACAATCACAACATTCAGGACAACTAAAGCGAAGAACGAACAATCACAACATTCAGGACAACTAAAGCGAAGAACGAACAATCACAAAACTCAGGACAACTAAAGCGAAGAACGAACAATCACAACACTCAGGACAACTAAAGCGAAGAACGAACAATCACAACACTCAGGACAACTAAAGTGAAGAACGAACAATCACAACACTAGGACAAACTAAAGCGAAGAACGAACAATCACTACACTCAGGACAACTAAAGCGAAGAATGAACAATCATTACACTCAGGACAACTAAAGCGCGAAGAACGAACAATCACAACACTCAGGACAACTAAAGCAAAGAACGGACAATCACTGCACTCAGGACAACTAAAGCGAAGAACGGACAATCACACATTCAGGACAACTAAAGCGAAGAACGGACAATCACAACACTCAGGACAACTAAAGCGAAGAACGGACAATCACTGCACTCAGGACAACTAAAGCGAAGAACGGACAATCACAACATTCAGGACAACTAAAGCGAAGAACGAACAATCACAACATTCAGGACAACTAAAGCGAAGAACGAAACAACCACTTATCTTCCCAAATTCGGCGCAAGATAGGCGTTGAATGAAAACGAGGCCTCCGGAAGGAGACAGTGCGAGTTAAAATTGTAATAATCAATTGATAATATTCATATCAATAATAACAATTGGGTAACGATGATGAAAACATTGAAAAAAAATAATAAGGAGAGGATTACTGCCAGTTTTGGTGATAATATGACATGCAGTTGTAGTATGGGAGAAACGTGAGGGGCTAGGGGAACGCCATGGTTGTCGTGGCAACAGTGTTAGTGGCGATGATGATGGTGATGATAATAGTAATGATGGCAATATTAACAATAACACTGGTATTCATCATCATCATCATCATCATCATCATCATCATCATCATCATCGTCATTGTCGTCGCCATCATCATCATCATCATCATCATCATCATCATCATCATCATCATCATCATCCAAACAACATAATAGTAAGGGTATTAATGATGACAGTGAAAAGGATAAAAGTGTTAGTACAAAAATGCAGTAAAAAATCAATAATAGTAATGATAATAACAATAGTACTTATATTAATACTAATAATAAGAAGGGAAGGGGAGAGGAAAAAGGAGGAGGAGGGGTTGGGGGAGAACAGGAACGACAAAGAGGAGAAGGAGGATACCAATTCTGTGAAGGCTGGAATTTTACAGGTATTTTAAGAGTTTTAATGATAATCGTGATTGTAACCATACAGAAATGACAACTATGATATAGAGGCACGAAAAGCAGTAGGTTGCAATGCATGACTTATCGTACAGTAAAATGATATGTTACGTCCAGCCAGCTTTGCCGCCAGGATTGGAGAACAGGGAATGCATTTCAATGCTCTTTCAGTTTCTGGGTTTGTCATGGAACTGTCATGGCAAAATGCGTGCATGTGCAATCCACAGCAGGTATGTCGGAGACAAAAAGAAATCGCAACGGGACGCTTCTCGGTACTCCATCGCAATGCCGTTTAGCGACATGAAGGATAACACTCGTAAGAGCTGGAACTAGGTTAACATTTGCCAAATAGGTCTTTGGTCCTAAACTCACGGATATTGTACCATCTTTCTGGATGTCTCATTTTTGGTCAAACACTCGTTACCACATAAGGCCCAGTGACGTTAGTATTCCAACACATCTGTTTCATCTGCTAGAGTAGCAAGCCTTGTGGCCACTCCAATGCATTAAGATTCACCACGTCGTTTTTCGCGACGTTTTAATCCTGTCAATCTTCTCCTGATGTGTAACTGCAGTAGCAAACTTTGTGGTGCACTCTACTTGTTTCAGTGACGGGACTTCCATCATATCCTGTAACACAGTCTGCTGACTGTCATCTCCGCAGGCATCGGCACACGACATGAGCTGCTGGATACCGCCTTCCGTGAATTGTACACCACGATACACTGTTGGAAGACGCCTTGAGGTAGCCATAACCTTTCATATTTCTTTCCATGTTAGCACATTGACAAAATTGGAGCCTCCTGATTTTACAAAGACTGTATGACGTCCCAAACTATAGTATTATTTTTTCACACACACACACACACACACACACACACACACACACACACACAAAGAGAGAGAGAGAGAGAGAGAGAGAGAGAGAGAGAGAGAGAGAGAGAGAGAGAGAGAGAGAGAGAGAGAGAGAGAACGTCATGTTAATCATGTGATTGTGAGTGGTCTGTGATAGGAAAAGATGCGCCATCGTGACATAAGTCTTGCATAACTGTGACAGTGAAAAAAAAAAAAAAGTTATGGACAGCCTATCATTCTGCATAATTGTTTTCATCCAAAATTACCATGGAATTCAACTTCAACCCAAATTTCACCCTGAGTCACAATACACACCTCATAAATCGAATTTTAGATCAAAGTCAGGTATCAGGTGTTATTAGAAGTATCTTTAGAGGGAAAAAAAAAGACTCCACTCTGTGCACATTGAGTTCTCCTTGGATTTACGCAAATAATTCATGACAAGTCCTTAACTCCGTCGACCAGTGAAAATTTTACCCATTGGCCAAGTTCTGCATGAAAACATAAAAATCCCACTTCTCGTGGAAACAGGTTCGCCTTAAGAAAATATATGGGTGAGACGTCACGGATGGAGCAAATGGTCAGCAAGACAGGGGTAGATGTGTGCATGGCATGCATGTAGATATGGCGACACTTGCCACTCTCATTTTGCACCATCATCCTCAATGTGCCCTATCCTCAATGTGCACCACCATCCTCAATGTGTGCACCACCATCCTCAATGTGCACCACCACCCTCAATGTGCACCACCATCCTCAACCATCCTCAATGTGCACCACCACCCTCAATGTGCACACACCATCCTCAATGTGCACACCACCCACCCTCATGTGCACCACCACCCTCAATGTGCACCACCACCCTCAATGTGCACCACCACCTCCTCAATGTGCACCAACCTCAATGTGCACCACCATCCTCAATGTGCACCACCACCATCCTCAATGTGCACCAACCTCAATGTGCACCAACACCCTCAATGTGCACCACCATCCTCAATGTGCACCACACCCTCTCAATGTGCACCAACAGCCTCAATGTGCACCACCATCCTCAATGTGTACCACCATCCTCAATGTGCACCAACCTCAATGTGCACCACCATCCTCAACCATCCTCAATGTGCACCAACCTCAATGTGCACCACCATCCTCAATGTGCACCAACCTCAATGTGCACCATCCCATCCTCAACCATCCTCAATGTGCACCAACCTCAATGTGCACCACCACCTCAATGTGCACCACCACCTCAATGTGCACCCACCTCAACCTCAATGTGCACCACCATCCTCAATGTGCACACCATCCTCAATGTGCACCACCACCCTCAATGTGCACCACCATCCTCAATGTGCACCACCATCCTCACCACCCTCAATGTGCACCACCACCCTCAATGTGCACCACCACCCTCAATGTGCACCACCACCCTCAATGTGCACCACCATCCTCAATGTGCACCACCATCCTCAATGTGCACCACCATCCTCAATGTGCACCACCACCCTCAATGTGCACCCACCACCCTCAATGTGCACCACCACCCTCAATGTGCACCAACAGTCCTCAATGTGCACCACCATCCTCAATGTGCACCACCACCCTCAATGTGCACCACCATCCTCAATGTGCACCAACACCCTCAATGTGCACCACCACCCTCAA
>JADBJO010005696.1:34193-44193 GCA_016801955.1 Conus betulinus | reverse complement strand
AGCCCAGGAGTGGGCTGAAACAGGTCAACCGCCCGTTGGATGTAGAACCAGCCTTAGTGGAGTTTGCCCAGGGTTTTTGTCGGCACTTGTAACCACTGTTGTCCGAGTCCAGAGTGAGCTAGGGTCTATAGGCCTTTAGGGGAAGTTTCACACCGGAAGGCTAAACCAAAGTTGTTGACCAAGTTCCGGACAAAGTGCCAGACAAAATGCTGGACCAAGTGACAAAGTGCTGGGACCAAGTGCCGGACAAAGTGCTGGGCGAAGTGGTGGACCCAGTGCCGGACAAAGTGCTGGACCAAATGCCGGACCTAGTGCTTTACAAAGTGCTGGATCAATCCCGGACAAAGTGCTGGACAAAGTGCTGGACAAAGTACCGGTCGAAGTGCCAGACCAAATGCCGGACAAAGTGCCGGACCAAGTGCTTTACAAAGTGCCGGACCAAGTGCCGGACAAAGTGCTGGACCAAGTGCCGGACAAAGCACTGGATTAAGTACCGGACAAAGTGCTTGACAAAGTACCGGACAAAGTGCTTGACAAAGTGCCAGATCGAGGACTGGGGACTGCAGTTGAAGTGTAGTCAGGTCAAAACTATTTTCACGGGGAGGGGGTGGGTGGTGGTGTAGTGTGTGTGGTGAGTGTGGGATATGTGTGTGTGGTGGGGTGGGCGACGGGGGGCAGGCCGGGAGGCGGTGAAGTGTGTGGTGTATGTGTGTTGTGGGGTGAGGGTGGGGGGTAGGTGGGGGTTTGGGGAGGAGGAGCAGGGGGGAAGTATATAGGATATGGGGGGAGGGGGCTGGTGGAAAAGGATTTCATAGGGAGGCTGTAAGCAGAAACCTAACAGATCCAAAACATGTAGCAAAACGTTTGCATTATGCTGGGCTACCAGGGGAAAAGTGTTGCACAATACTGGTGTGACATCAATTTGTTTTGATGTCATTTGTTCTTTATGTTCTTTTTCGTCACTTTTGACGTTTTCCCCCTTGTGTTTACTGTTTAGTGTTTCCTGATGAAGGGTCTAAGACCCGAAATCTTGAGTGTTTATTATTTCTTTTCAAAAAGGACTTCAACAAAGTACTCATTTTTCATATTGTGTTCAAGTCCAGCCGTCGTTTTTATATATGACCTCTTTTAGTAAAGAAAAACTGTCACGGAACGCTAAGCCGGACGTAAATACCCCCCCCCCCCCCCCCCAACTAACCCTCTAAATAGACAACACGCCACACAAGAATTTACAACAAAACAAAATCGTATTCCCGACAAAACGGTCAGTGAGCGGAACCTTCGGAGAGTATTAAGTCACAGTCCCAAGACTGAAAGCACACAGTTCCTACGGCCAAGGCAACCACAATAAGCGATTTGACCCCTTATCTAGCCACAGTGTGCAGAGTTCCTTAGGCCAGCTGCATAATACACATAGTATATTACAAGTCACCCCTTTCTTGAGCAAAACCTTCCTCCCCAAAACAACAAGAAAAATATACCAACTTCATATTACTATACTAATTTCGCATATAGTTTATTGCACACACCCATCCCTTTAGTCATACCGTTTTTAATCAACATTCATCCTTCATGTATACACACCCAAACCCAATGTCTTAAGGTGTTTTATACCACACAAAAAAAAAAACAAAAAAAAAAAACAAACCAAAAAAAAAAAAGAAAAACAGGCCACACGACGACTACGCTGACAGTCTCATGACGGCGACGGTGGCCAGACGATTCAGCCTGCCGAAGAGCAGGATGACGTAGATGACAATGACACACAGGGCTTCCACAACATCAGTGGAGTTCACGCCTCCGCCAACACGACGGCGACAGCGACGACTCCCACCAACCGCAGTGACAACACACACCAAATCGCCACCGCCACGGCGGCGACAACACACCTCACTGGCGGCGATCACAGAGTAAGGAGTCGGCGATACAGGGATCAGCAGCGGCGGCGACAACAGCAACGACGCCTACAGCAACGGCGACAAGAGCAACGACAACGGCAACGACGACAACAGCAACGGCGACAACAGCAACGGCTACATTAATGGCCCAGCTGTGAAGACCCAGCCGGATGGGGAGAAGGGGAAAAGGGCTGTAGCATCGGAAGGGGGGACAACAGTCCGGGGCACAGCAGGATGGGGAGAAGGGGAAAAGGGATGTAGCATCACAAGGGCGGAGGACTGGCACAACAGTCCGGGGCACAGCAAGATGGGGGAGAAAGGAAAAGGGATGCAGCATCGGAAGTGGGGAGGACTGGCACAACAGTCCGGGGCACAGCAGGATGGGGAGAAAGGAAAAGGGCTGTAGCATCGGAGGGGGGGGGAGGACTGGCACAACAGTCCGGGGCACAGCAGGATAGGGAGTGCAGGTGGGGTAAACGCAGGCACAGCCACAACCGCCAGTCAGTCAGGGACGGGAATATCAGCAACCGACTGTCCACAGCTCCCTGACAAAAATGGCCCTGCACCGCCTGGTGTACTGGGCCACAGGATGGTGGGAATGCGCCCTCACCTGCACTAGACACAGCTGTTACCCTCCAACCATAGACATACATAATGCGTTCTAACTAAGGTAATCCCCTAGTTCACCCCTTCTCCAGGATTTTTCTTGACACACACCCCACATCCTATTAGCTCTGTAAGTGAATGACAACTATCACCATCTCACTCCGTTTTATACCACTAAGTTACACTCCTCTTTGCACCACGATATACAAAAGAGCTACTTCATAATACTCCTCCCCACACACACGCATTCTCAGTCATACTGTAACGTCCACAACAAATACCATGTCTCGATTCCAAAGAAGACCAATGGGACAGGGTGGCTATATCTCCGCGCCTATCACCCAAGGCATAAACACACTCCCACAAATCTCCCACCAAGGAGGAACAAATCTTAACCTACATTATTAAATCAGGGTAACCACGCTATACAAAAAAAGCGCGCTGCTTGACCCTAGCACCTCTTCCTACACAGCTACACAACACTTGTCCTGTCCAGTAACTCCCATGTCGCCGCACAATCATAACCTCTACAGCACCCGGCGCCAACACACCCTGTCTATACTACCCGAAGGCATTTCTGTACGAACCCCCTGTCAGGAATCAGTACCAACTTAATCCTAACACCAGGATCGAACCAACGACACCTATTTACATTTTCATTCAAAACTCCATAACCAATTTCCTTTCTTCTCTTCCTTTTCCTTTTCCTTGTTTTCTACTCTCAACACAACCTGCTGGTCAAAAAACCCACCATCGACATACTTTTCTCAGCTTGTTCTTTTTAGTTTTTATTTCCCCCATTTTCTCTCTCTCTTCCCTTTTCCCTAAAATTGAATTTTATTCAAAGCATGAGCTCATATTTATTTACACTTTAGTAAGTTGACAGCAATGTGCACCACACAACGCCACCCTTAACTACTCTACTAACACCTTAATTAACTCCACATACCTGCTACAACGTCAAACGACGACGACGACTGCGGCTTGCCACCCCAGTACCTGAACCTTAAGGTCGCAGCACACAGAGACACAGACAACTGCTCAACCTAGAGCAAAAGCGCTCACGAGGGTTGACCGAAGTCAGGCCCACAGCGCAAACGCTAGCACAAGAATGAGAGCCCAACTGCTCTTCACAAATGATTTTGACCAAAGTGCTAGCCGCCCGGCCCCACCAAACTTCAATGCTTGATGACTCAGAACTCTCCTTGCTGTGTTTTGAATCCACACAGACCGCACGTGAAAACGGGGCTCCACATCTACCTCAGAAAAAGAAAACAGGACACGAAAGTTTAACCCCCTCTCTCCTTTACTCCTATCCTCTCCCTGCCTGCGCATGGTAGCACACGCACACACACAATACGAAGGGAACGTACAGGTATCCATACCCCCACCATCCTTCCTGAACCCAACAATTTTCATATATGGCCCGGTAATTATACACACACTCTCATTGTGAAACGACGAGAGGGATCGATTCAGAGCCGTCGGGCGTCTGTACGATTTCCGCGCTAATCCGATCGGTGACAAAAACAAAGACTTGCGATGTTGCTACTATCCGTTTTGAGGGAAGTTAAAACAAACAAAAAAAAAAAAAAAAAAAAAGCCAAAGACAAACCCAGGTTATGGACATTAGGCCTACTGAAACAAAGCTCAAATACATGGTCGGAGAATACAACTGATTGTTTTGAAGTCTTGTAAAGTGCCCTCACTGATTTTTGAAGTCTTGTAAAGTGCCCTCACTGATTACTGTGACACTGTCCATGATCAGTAATTACATCCCAAACACTCGTTAAACTATAGACAGCTGGGAAGAGACATAACACTGTTGCCACTTGAGATCTGAAATACTCTATGGATGAGGTGCACACTCAAGTACTCACACATTCAAAGATGATAGTGGCGTGGACAATATTGGACAGATATCCAAGGTCTGGCCAACGCGTTGGGCTAATACGTACACAAGATCTCTGCTAAGCCGTATACATAAGACCTTTTCGTCTTTGTCATTAATTCATTTATCCATCAGCTGCAAATCGTATGCAGTGCGGTCTCCAAACTTTGCAAGTGCGATCCAGCATACATGTACTAATCCGCACGTAGCGACACCTGCTTGAAACTGAAAAGTACATTGAAACTGAAACTGTGGCTTACATTTTTTTAAGTCAGTGTTTATTTCTGAAAGTCTGTTCTTCGTGCATAGAAATCTTAAGCTGAATTTGTTCATTTTAATTCCTTCTAATTCTATAGGACTGACCTAGTCAAAATTACACTTCAAAAGAAGCACTGAACTGCGTTGTGACTGACTGAAAAGCTAAAAAAAAAATATAAAAATTGGAGAAAAACCCAAAAAGGCTGCGAATCAAAACGTTTAGTTGGGAAAAGGTTAACGAATATTGCGACAGATAAATTTGACATGCTACTTGTAAAACTCTTTTTAAACAAATACTAGTCACTGAGGATGGCCTTGTTCTTCTGGAGGAAAAACACGCGAAAGGCAAATGCCACTATGCCTCTCTGCAGCTTACTTGACCTTTGTCTCCTTGTCTATATCAGAAGTGCAGGACTTGCCATAGACCAGGAGCTGAAGAAAAACCAACGTCTGTTGTTCATTAACATGAATATAAAGTACACAGGGGAGAGAAAGCATGAAGGGATAGACACGTCAGAGTGTCGGAGGGACTGTTCCAAGTGTGGCAACGCAGTATCAGTGAGAAGACATGCACAAAGTCCCAAAGCTATTGCAATAATTGCGTTATACAAAAGAGTGAATGAATACTGTGCAAGCCAACACAGCGCGCAGTCCAAAGAAAAAAAAAAGCACTCAACTCACCTGATTCGCGTGCGTTCTGTACCACGGCTGACGAGCTAATGGCGTATGTGAAGGAGACAGACAGCAGGGGACACGTTGGTCGTTAATACTTGATGGTGGGGTGGCTGGTTTTAGCAAACAATGACGAACAGCAGATCAGAAGACACGTCGGCAGTTCAGCAAACAGTGACAGATGGGGGAGCGGAGGGGACACGTGGGCAGTCAATACTTGATCACAGGCGGCTGGTTTAGTAATCAGGAACATGTTCGTTGCCTGCCACTTTATTCTGAAAAAGTCAGGTAGTGTTATTTCAACGTAGGCTGGACGTTTACCTCACAAATAGCTGCATGTTGTACATTCAGCTCTCTCTCTCTCTCTCTCTCTCTCCTGATACCCCCGTTTCTCAGTCCTCACCGTTTTCTTTTTTTTTTTTTCCTTCAAGTTTCTCTCCTGTCTTTCATCTTCTCTCTCTCTCTCTCTCTCTCTCTCTCTCTCCTCTCTCTCCCTCTCTCTCTCCTCTCTCTCACTCCTCCTCAATCTCTCTCTCTCTCCTCTCTCTCTCTGCTCTCTCCTCTCTCTCTCTCTCCTCTCTCTCGATTCTCTCCCATTCTCTTTCACACCGTTCTCCTCTCCTCCATCTGTCTCTCTCTCTCCTCTCTCCTCCCTAGATCTCTCTGCTACCTCTCTTTCTTCTCTCCTTTTCCTTCTCTCTATCTCTCTCTCTCTCTCTCTCCTCTCTCTCTCTCTCTCCTCCTCTCTCTCCCCTCCTCTCTCTCTCTCCTCTCTCCCTCGGGTCCCTCTCTCCCTCTCGTCTTCTCTCTCTCTTCTGAAGTTCTCTCTCTCTCTCATTCAACCCCCTCTCTGTCCTTCTCCTCTCTCCTAATCTACCTTCCTCTGCATCTAGTTCGATCTTCATCAAAACATTACTCACGGACTCTCTCTTCTGGCCGGCACGTTGCAACATTGACTGACAAGCCGGAGCCGGCTTCTCCACCCTCAACAAACTGTCGTGTTCTCATCTCTCACTGGTCTTCTCTCTCTCTAGAAATGTCTCTCTCTCTTCTCTCTCATTCCTCTCTCCCTTCGTTCTCTATCTCGTAAAATGCATCTCGCCTCTCCTTCCTCCCTCTGATCTCGGTGTCTCTCTCTCCCTCCCCCTCTCCCCCCTCTCCTCTCTCCTCTCTCTCCTCTTCTCTCTCTCTCCTCTCAGGCTTTTGGCCTTTCTGGTGATCTCTCTCTCTCCTCTCTCTCCTCTCTCCTCTCTCTCATCTGTCTTCTCAGCTCTCTCTCTCTCTCCTCGATTCGTTTTTTATTCAACAGTGCTCTGTTCAGTGTGGGGCTTTGGCCTTAATCTGATGAAAGATTCGCATTCGCATTCTCTCTCTCTCTCTCTCTCTCTCTCTCTCTGATCGGTGTTTCTTCTGGTGTAAGACGTGTGTTTCAGCTCTCTACATTCTGAATCAAAAGTGCACTGGTTACACTTTCCTGATCGTGGAATAATTTTGCATGGTGGTTATGAAAGGTGTGTGCCATGTTAAGTGAAGTCACTTCTATGAAATAATCAACAGCAAGTCTGTAATTACCAAGTTTTCAAGTTTTTAATTCATATGGTACAGTGAAGAAATTAGTTCGATCTTCATCACAAACATTACTCACGGACCTCTCTTTCTGGCCGCACGTGCAACAGGACTGACAAGCCGAGCCCTGCGTTGTGTCCAAGGATAACTGGCGTGTGCTAACTGCTCACTGGTAACTCTGTTGTTGTGAATGTGGTGCATGTGTACTAAGAAAAGCCGTCTGGCTCTTCAAAACATTTTTCTCATCATGAAAAAAGAGCATGGTGCCGTAAGGGAAAAAAAAATGTTATGAAACATGCAAAAGAGCCTGGTGACCGAATAGTTCAGTGTCGTCTGAGTGCTATGTAGTTGTTGTTATTTTGTGATTGTGTTTTTAACATGGCTGACTGTTATCCAGACAATAGTAAAAACAAGGAAGCTTTTGCCTACCAGAGACACGATTTAGAAGCGATTTTTCTGTTCCATTGACGAACTGGCTGTATGGAAGAACAGTCTTATTTGCCGATATTCAGCAATAAATGAACCAAGAATTAAGTTTGAAATAATCGACTATGATGCCAGATGTACTGTTATTTCTACTACAGACTCTTTGATACAGGAATCGCTTCCCAGAAATTTAGCGCAAACCAAGTTCTGACTTCATTGTGATGCTGTAAAATGTACATCCTTCTGTCAACCAGGCCCGAGAGATACAGGCACCTACAGTGTTGGTCAGGAAATTTGAGCAACACTCTCAGAAACGCATCCATTAAGTAGATGAAACTCGACTGTGTGGTCCCAGTCTTACCAACTGAGTCCGCAGCAAACTCAACTCTGGGAAGGAGCCGGTCAGGGCAGAAAAACCCACATGACTCTGATAGGATTTGAACCCGCGACCTCCCAGCCAGGAGTCCGCGACGCTAAACACTTCGCCACGGCGGCTGGTGTGTTCATTGCTTTTCTTTTTCTTCTTTCTTCTATTTTGCCATAGGTTCTCATGCAAGCAGTTGTTGCATTTTTCATGTATTTGTTGATTTGCTTTTTACTATATATCGATTTTTTTTCTTGCCCATAGGGCTGGATGTAAAAAAAGCATTCATGCTTAGTCCACTACCCTCTTAAAATAAAATTCGTTCGTTCGTTCGTTCGTTCGTTCGTTCGTTCTCGTTCTCGCTCTCTCTCTCTCTCTCTCTCTCTCTCTCTCTCTCTCTCTCTCTCTCTCTCTCTCTCTCTCTCTCTCTCTCTCCCCTCCCCCTCTCCCACTACCGTTTGTCTCACTCTGTCTTTCATTTTATAAGAACTCTCTCTCTCTCTCTCTCTCTCTCTCTCTCTCTCTCTCTCTCTCTCTCTCTCTCTCTCTCTTCAAGTTCTAGGCCCCTCCTCCGACTCTCTCCTTCGTCTACTCGAGCTCTCTCTCTCTCTCTCTCTCTCTGGGGTACAGACCCGAGGGTGCTCGACAAATACTCGAGCATGTGGGTACAGACCCGAGGGTGCTCTAAATCCAAGGACAACTACGCTTGACAAGGCGCATGTTCTGGGTGTTAAAAGTTCTAACTTTTACAGGATGACGTTTTGGACTGCACAGACCCGATCGTGCGGGTCGCCCAAGACCCACACATGTTGTAGAGGCTTTTCCTGTTGCTTATCCCTATTCAGATCGCGTGGATCTTGTGAGACCCACGTCTGGAGAAGGGCAGTTCAGCAATTTATCCCTCACCCGCTGTTGTGGGTCATGTACGACCCATTCAAATATATAGATCCTGGGGGAACCACGGCTAATTGCGCTGATAATTGATTGTGCCCATACATGAAATTTCAGTGACCAACGGCTATTAAGATCGTTGAAGAACTAATATTTCGTGATTTTTCATTTTTGTGGATTGTGCTGTGCAAGGGAAGTATTGTTTTTTGATGTCCTTTCTCTCTTGTCCTGTGTTTGTTGAAAAAGGCGCTTTCGCCAAAATATCCAGAAGTGTTGTGGTGTCCTTTGTAAATAACATAACGTCACTTTACACTTGTTGTGTGCTTGTTTTGTTTGTTGTATGTTCCAGTGACGTTGCAGTCTGTTTCATCTTCTTAATATTTCGTGAACATAGCTCTATCCGCCTGTTTCATCTTTTTTAATATTTCGTGAGCATAGCTCTATCCGTTTATAAGACATGATGTTGTTTTTTTTATCGAGTCACTGGGTTCGATAGTTCGACAAATCACGATTCCGACGTTTCGACAATCCGACATTTTGTCGGACCAACGAAACTTTTTTGTAATGTTTTATTTTGTGCCAATAGTTCGACACATCACGATTTCGACGTTTCGATAGTCCGACTTCAAAGTTAGATTGCCGCACGGTCTTCTTTGAAACCACATTCGGGTATCATTGCTTTTTGCGACAGAGGAAGTGGGGTTAAATGTTGACAATACCAGAGAGAGAGAGAGAGAGAGAGAGAGAGAGAGAGAGAGAGAGAGAGAGAGAGAGATTTTACTTTCAATATGTCAGACTAACGGGAATTATAAAACTGGGTTGTGTGTCGGATTATCGAAACGAGTTGGAATTGTCGGAATCGTGGGATGTCGGACTATCGCTACTTTTTCTTACAGTGTCGGATTATCGAAACATCTGAACGTGGGGTGTCGGACTACCGATGTGTCGGACTATCGAAACGTCGTCAGCTCTTAGCCGGCGATGGCAATCGACATAGGCTTGAACACCAAGACTACAACAAGATGTTGTTATGCTCTGCATAGTTATGCTGGGATTGTCTTCAGTTGTGACAAGCTCCTAGCATAACATTATCAGTCTCCAAAAATACCCCGAAGTCGGAGTGTGGCTGCTCACGTGGCGGGGTAATCAAAAACAGTCACACACATAATGGTCTCATCCCTAGCTGATGCATTTGTACCATACTGTACAAGTACTTTGGCTGTTCAGGTGATCCCTGGAGTCTTTTAGCCAGGGTACGACAACATCAACAACAACAACATCATCAACAACAACAACAACAACCGGCGATGCAGGCCCACCTATCTTTAACTCGAGTGCCCACTCTCCCTTCCCGCCAGGAGCACTCCCATCTCCCCCCAGCCCGGTCCCATCCCTCTGGCACCGCCGGCATTCCCACGCTCCCTTCCC
>JADBJO010005696.1:24193-26693 GCA_016801955.1 Conus betulinus | reverse complement strand
AAGTCTTGTAAAGTGCCCTCACTGATTTTTGAAGTCTTGTAAAGTGCCCTCACTGATTACTGTGACACTGTCCATGATCAGTAATTACATCCCAAACACTCGTTAAACTATAGACAGCTGGGAAGAGACATAACACTGTTGCCACTTGAGATCTAAAATACTCTATGGATGAGGTGCACACTCAAGCACTCACACATTCAAAGATGATAGTGGCGTGGACAATATTGGATAGATATCCAAGGTCTGACCAATGCGTTGGGCTAATGTGTAGACAAGATATCTGCTAAGCCATATACATAAGACCTTTTCGTCTTTGTGATTAATTCATTTATCCATCAGCTGCAAATCGTATGCAGTGTGGTCTCCAAACTTGGCAAGTGTGCGATGCAGCGTACATGTACTAATCCGCACGTAGCGACACCTGCTTGATGAAACTGAAAAAGAAATTGAAACTGAAACTGTGGCTTACATCTTTTAAGCCAGTGTTTATTTCTGAAAGTCTGTTCTTCGTGCATAGAAATCTTCAGCTAAATTGTTCATTTTAATTCCTTATAATTCTATGGGACTGACCTAGTCAAAATTACACTTCAAAAGAAGCACTTAATTGCGTTGTGACTGACTGAAAAGCTAAAAAAAAAAAAAAAAAAAAGGATATCAAAATTGAAGAAAAACTCAAAAAGGCTGCGAATTAAAACGTTCAGTTGGGAAAGGTTAACGAATATTGCGACAGATGAATTTGACATGCTACTTGTAAAACTCTTTTTAAACAAATACTAAGTCACTAAGGATGGCCTTGTTCTTCTGGAGGAAAAACACGCGAAAGGCAAATGCCACTATGCCTCTCTGCAGCTTACTTGACCTTTGTCTCCTTGTCTATATCAGAAGTGCAGGACTTACCATAGACCAGGAGCTGAAGAAACACCAACGTCTGTTGTTCATTAACATGAATATAAAGTAAACAGGGGAGAGAAAGCATGAAGGGATAGACACGTCAGAGTGTCGGAGGGACTTCCAAGTGTGGCGACGCAGTAACAGTGAGAAGACATGCACAAAGTTCCACAAAGCTATTGCAATAATTGCGTTATACAAAAGAGTGAATGAATACTGTGCAAGCCAACACAGCGCGCAGTCCAAGGAAAAAAAATAAGCACTCAACTCACCTGATTCGCGTGCGTTCTGTACCACGGCTGACGAGCTAATGGCATATGTGAAGGAGACAGAGAGCAGGGGACCCGTTGGCCGTTAATACTTGATGCTGGGTGGCTGGTTTAGCAAACAATGACGAACAGCAGATCAGAAGACACGTCGGCAGTTCAGCAAACAGTGACAGATGGCGGAGCGGAGGGGACACGTGGGCAGTTCAACACTTGATCATAGGTGGCTGGTTTAGTAATCAGGGAATGTTGTTGCCTCCCACTTTATTCTGAAAAAAGTCAGGTAGCGTTATTTCAACATAGGCTGGACGTTTACCTCACAAACAGCTGCATGTTTTACATTCAATTTCTCTCTCTCTCTCTCTCTCTCTCTCTCTCTCTCTCTCTCTCTCTCTCTCTCTCTCTCTCTCTCTTTTCATTTTTCCTCTCTCTCTCCTCTCTATCTCTCTCTCTCTCTCTCTCTCTCTCTCTCTCTCTCTCTCTCGTCTGATACCCCGTTTGGCAGTCTCTCTTCTTTTTTTTCTTAAAGTATTCTCTCTCTCTCTCTCTCTCTCTCTCTCCATCTCTCTCTCTCTCTCTTCGTCTGCTACCCCATTTCTCGTCTCTCTCTTTTTTCTTCAGAAACTATTTCTCTCTCTCCCTCTCTCTCTCTCTCCTCTTGATTCGTTTTATTCGTGACATGCATTACATTTATTTAACCCCCTTCAGTGTGGGGCTTTGGCCTTAATCTGAATGAAAGATTCGCATTCGGATTCTCTCTCTCTCTCTCTCTCTCTCTCTCTCTCTCTCTCTCCTCTCTCTCTCTCTCTTCTGATCGATGCTTCCTCTGGTTGTAAGACGTGTGTTTCAGCTCTCTACATTCTGAATCAAAAGTATACTGGTTACACTTTCCTGATCGTGGAATAATTTTGCATGGTGGTTTATGAAAGGTGTGTGCCATGTTAAGTGAAGTCACTTCTATGAAATAATCAACAGCAAGTCTGTAATTAACAAGTTTTTAATTCATATGGTGCAGTGAAGAAATTAGTTCGATCTTCGTCACAAACATTATTCACGGACCTCTCTTTTGGCCGCACGTGCAACAGGACTGACAAGCCGAGCCCTGCGTTGTGTCCAAGGATAACTGGCATGTGCTAACTGCTCACTGATAACTCTGTTGTTGTGAATGTGGTGCATGTGTACTAAGAAAAGCTGTCTGGCTCGTGTAAATATCAACACAGACGCTTGAAAACATTTTTCTCATCATGAAAAAAGAACATGGTGCCGTAAGAAAAAAAAAAAGGAAAATTTGTTATGAAACATGCAAAAGAGCCTGGTGACCGAATGGGTTCAGTGTCATCTGAGTG
>JADBJO010005696.1:16693-19193 GCA_016801955.1 Conus betulinus | reverse complement strand
GAGGATATCACGGACAGTGGAAAAGAGAACTGCGAGGAGGTGATTAAAGAAATACTTGACCAACACATGACGGACGGACCGTGGGCGGACGACGCGATCGAACGTGCAACATCGGTGGGGGAAACCCGATCCATCCTCACAAAGACCCAGACCCTTGATTGTGCGCTTTCTCAGGTGGATGGGGGAAGCGATGAGGGTACTAAGGAACCACGAGGCGCGAGAGAAGTTGAAGAGGGAGGGAATAAGACTAACACAGGACAGAACAAAAAAGGCAAGCGGAACAGTTAAGATTTAAGATCACAAGGCAAGTCTGGTTATTTGTGTGTTTGGGGGGGGGGGGGGGGGGGGGGGAGGGAAACTATATGTGAGGGAAGAATACAGGCCACGAACGGGATCGAAGGACAGTCAACAAGAACGATATGGACAGCACAGAAGACGAGAGCAATACGGATATGAAAATACCTACAAAAAACAGATGTGTATGAACGGCCAAGGGACACAGAGAGAAGAAGGAAGTGAAAGTGACTATGGTGCAAGTGGATTCAGAGGTTATGGTGATTGGATGACGAGAGGACGTGAGGAATGGGAGGAAAGAGAGAGAGAGAGTGAACCAACGGTGTGAACAATCAAGGGAAAGTAAGCAAAAAGTAAGCAAGAAGGGGAAGAATGGAGGAAGAGAGAGAGAGAGACAGAAGAAGAGTGACGAATCAGGTATGGATGATGATAAATGGAAAAAAAAAAGAGAGGAGGGAGAGATGAAGATGGGGAGATGAAAGCGCGGAAGAAAATGAAAGTGATTTCGATGCACTGCTAAGCAGAATAGACATATCAGATGAAGAGAGAGAAAGAGGACTAGAGGAGGAACAAGAGAGTATGACAGAGAAACAGTATGAAAGAGGAGTGAGAGAGGAAGAAGAGGGGAGAAAGGAGAGACTAACCAGTGCAAAAGGAGAGAGAAAATGTAACAAAAAATGAGAGAGAGAAAGAGGGTGTATCCAGCAAAAGCAAGGCAGGGAAAACACACACACTAAAAACACTACGGAGGCAAATGTAGGTCAAAGTTCGGACACAGGTCACGAAAACACCAATAGCATGCGCATGCGCATACAAGCAATGGTACACACATCGGGGGTGGGGGGGGGGGGGGGGGGGGGGTGAGCATGACAACAGCACGAACCAACTAGGCAGCATTTGGGACACACAGAGGTCAGGGTCACACACGGACACGGCGTGTGCGGCAGGCAAGGAGGACGAGGCACAGAAAATGACAACACCACGCACGCGACAAAGCACACACACTAACACAGGGAAAGAACAGGAGGATGCTAGTTCAAAACACAAAGGCACATCGAAGGGAGTGGAAGATATGCATAAGAAAGACGATATAAACACCCACATTAGGCAACAAATCAACAAACACAAGACAATTCACAATAGAAGAAACCATGCAAACACAAAGCATAATAGGCTCGACAACGACGAGAACGGAACAAAACAAACGAACGGTGGGGGTAAAACTAAAACAAAACAACAGGCTACACAGGAAAACAACAATCAAGACCTCAAACAGGAAATACAAAACTAACAAACAAACAACCTGGATACACACGTCTATCAGCAAACACACGTTCCCAAACAACAAGAAAGGACAAGAGAGAAGGGTCAGATAAAGAGGACAGCTGAGGGGCAGGCCAGGGTCACACACAACAGAAAAGAAAGGATAATGATACAGGACAGTCTATGGAGAATGTGAGAAGAATGAAAGGAAATAGTGGGGAAAACGAAAACAAGAGTGAGAATGAGAGCATGAGGGAAACAAGGAAAGCTATATTTTGGTTGCTGGAATGTCGAAGGTCTACTTGAAAAGCTAGCAGACCCAGACTTCTTAGAATATATCACGTCGTTCGACGTGTGTAGTCTAAGTGAAACATTTACATTAGAATCATTCGACTTTGAGATAAAATTTCAAGAATTTTTACACTCACACTGTCCAGCGGTAAAAATGTTACTAGAATGGGTAGACCTTCGGTAAAGATTATTCATGTACTCTAGAACTAATAGAACAGTATATACTTATGCAAATAGAACAAGGAAATGATTGTTACTATACTATTGGAGGAGATTTCAATGCTCGTATAGGAGAATGGGGCTTGAATATCAATGATAACATGATATTGCAAATGATGACCAAGACGTATATTCACGAAAATCAAAGGACTTATACATAAACGGTTTTGGGCAAAAATTAATGGAACTTTGCATAACATTTAATTTGACCCCTTTAAACGGACTTTGTACCGAGAACTTTGATTGTGGATATACGTTTTTTTTCGGAAAGGGGAAATAGTACAATTGACTATTATGTGTGTTCTATTGAATTGATTGAAAATGTAAGAAATTGTACTATTGATGAAAGAATTGAATCTCACCACATGCCTATCACTATGGAACTTCAGAGTACATTGCCAGACCCACAAGTATATAAATCAAAGAATAAGTC
>JADBJO010005696.1:0-10897 GCA_016801955.1 Conus betulinus | reverse complement strand
GCGGCACAGGAGCCAGGCGTGGAAGGCGGAGCATCTGGGGGTTGGAGTGAGGGAGGCCAAGCGGGGTTGCCTGAGCATGTCCCCATGGGTGGTTAGAGGAGAGGGAGGAGGTCCGGAAAACCAGGACATCGGCCATCAAGGGGTCGGCCATCAAGGGGTTATGAGGATGAGCTTGGGTTTTTCCAGTCTTGCCTTCCTGATCACCTTGTGGAGGATCGGGAAGGGGGGAAATGCATATGCTATGAGGCCCGTCCAGGGGAGGGAAAGGGGGTCGATCACATAAGCCTGGGGATTGGGGACGGGAGAGAGATACACCGGCAGACAATGGTGAAATCGGGTGGCAAACAGGTCGACCATGGGTCTGAACCAACGTTCCCACACCGCTGAAAGAGTGAGCCAGCTGAGAGTCCACTGTCATAAGAAAAATAATGTGGTGGTGATAGTATAATAATGCCAGTGGGAGAATATGAAAATGATCATTGACTGATGGATGATGATCATTGCCATAAGTGAGATAATGTGTTGCCAATAGTGTAATAATGTCGCTTGGGGGAAAAATGGGAATGATTAATAACTGTTGGTAATGATCTTTGTTATAAGTGAAATAAAGTGTTGGCATTGGTGTAATAATGCCGATTGGAAGGAAATGGAAAGGGTCAATGACTGTATGATGATGATGATCATTGCCACAAGTGAGCTAAAGTGTTGACATTGATATAATAAAGCTCATTGAGAAGAAATGGGGGGTGATCAATGATGGATAATGATCATTGTCATGAGTAAAGTAATGTGTGGCATTAGTATGATAATAAAATAAAATAATGCCAGTTGGGAGAAATGGGAAATAGTCAATGACTGTTGAATGATGTTCATTACCACAAGTGAGATAATGTGCTGGCATTCATACAATAATGCTGGTTGGGAGGAGGTAAAATAGTGTGCTGGCATTAATACAATAATGCTGGTTGGGGAGAAATGAAAATGACCAATAACTGATGGATGATGATCATTGTCATAAGTGGCATGATGTGTTGGCATTAATATGATAATGTTAATACTGGCTGTGAAGAAATGGAGAAGATAATTGACTATGGATGATAATCATTGTCACACAAGTGAAATAGTATGCTGACAGTAATATGATAATGCTGGTTGGGAACAAAATGGAAGTGATCAATGAGTGTTGGTTGATGATCATTGCCACAAGTGAATTAATGTGCTGGCATTGATATTATAATGCTGGTTGAGGAGAGATGAAACGATCAATGAGAAAGGGTGGTGATTATAATGATAAAAGTCATATGTGGGGATATTGGTACTGTTGATAATGGTTGGGAAGATGACGAGCAGTTGGGAGGGGAGTGGAAAACACACACACACACACACACACACACACACACACACACACACACACACACACACACACACACACACACAATTAAATGTACTTTTTTCCTGTTAGAGACGCAACATTGTGTACGCTATCCATTACCATCTGTGTGGCAAGATACGCGAGCCATCCAGCAGGCTTGAGACGTGCATCTCTGAACACCTGGCTGACATTCGTCATCACCGGCCCAAACCAGTCTGCCCTACATTTCGATCACCCCCAACACAACATCAATCATGTCAAAGGGCTGACTCTTTGGCAATCACGGAGTGACGACTTTGAGCGTATCACACAGGAGTCCTATCTCACTGCCAAACTTGGAACGCTACAGCCCCGTGGCATCAACATCCAAAAGTAACACAAGTATACATATCCACCACTGCAGCACCAGCCAGCAATGTCTTCCAACACGCATACACACATACATACACACACACACACGCATACTACCATACCCCCAACTACCCACCTCATACAGAAAGTTTTAACTACTCTCCTTTCACCTTTGCTTCCCACCACACACACCCCATGTTCTATACCAAGGCGCTGCTTACTCACAGACCCCCACACACACACACACACACACACTTTTTTCATACACCTGGTTTTCTTTCAAACTTAACACACTACCACCTCCACATGAATTTCCCTTCCCCTTCCATCTTTCCTGTGGATAAGTGTAGGTACAGTGTTTGACCCTCCCGCTCCTCCCCCCCCCCCCCCTCACACACCCCCTCCTTCCCTCCATCCCCATATTATCAATAAAAAAAAAAAACATACACCTATCGACCACTGCAATAACAGCCCACTGTATCCTTCATCAACTTACACTCACACTCACTACCATACCCCCGACCATTTACCTCACATACAACTTATGTTGTATGTCCCAACACATGTCCCCCCCCCCCCCCCCCCTGCTTATACTCCCTCCATTCACTATCTCTACTCTTTATCCTGATATCAACACCCCTCCGTTCCCCTCTCCCCCTTTGTTGCTTCTGTTATTGTCGACATTTCTATTCCTTTCACTGTTTACATGCCCCGCTCCTCCCCCCCCCCCCCCCCCCCCCCACTGTGTGTGTGTGTGTGTGTGTGCGTGCGTGCGTGCGTGCGTGCATGCGTGTGCGTGCGTGCGTGCGTGCGTGCGTGTGTGTGTGTGTGTGTGTGTGTGTGTGTGTGGGGGCCCTGTAGGATGATGTTGGGTTTGAAAGGAAGGCAGATTTTGCAACTGAATTTTGAGCAGGGGTGAGTACCTGGTAGTGCGGCTATTGATGATGGAGCTGGGGTATTCATGGTTTGTGAAAAATTGTGACATTTTGGCTGCTTGTACAGTGAAGTGGTCTTCGTCGGAGCAAAGTCTGTATAGACGGAGAAATTGTAAATATGGAATGCTGCCTTTAGTGTATGGTGGGTGGGAGGATGTGTGGTCTAAATATGCAGTGGGTTTGTAGAGAATGGTAGTTTTTGAGTGGGCCATCTTCGAGGGAGACGGTGATGTCCAGGGAAGTTATCTGACTGTGAAATGGTGTAGGTTAGCTGGATGGATGGATGGATGGAAGGAACGTCTGGGCAAAGCTGAAAAAACAAAATGAGATCTTGTTTTGGCATGGATGTGGCTCCCAGTCCCATCACCAATGTACCTTTTGTACAGCTCTCGTAGGGGTCCAGTACATGTGGGTTAGTAGGCGATGTTCTAAGTGTCCCATGAAGAGGCAGGCATAGGATAGGTCCCATTTTGGTGCCCATAACAACACCACTAATTTGTGAGAATGTGTGATTGTTGAACTGAAAGGTGTTGAGGATAAGGACTAATTCTGCAAGTCTGACCAGTGCAGTGATTGGGAGGGTATTGTTGATTGGAGGGCCGTTTGTTGAGGAAGAATGTGAGGGCCTTCAGTCCATCAGCGTGGGGGATAGAAGTGTAGGGTGAGACCACGTCAAGTGTGAAGAGGAGGCTGGGATGAAAAGTGGGGTCTGTGTTGCATGAAGTGGTCATGTTGAGTGTGTGGGTTGTGTCTTTGAGGTGTGTGGGGGGAGGCTCTGTACTATGTGCTGAAGGAGAAAGTCTTCGTACTGTGAAATGTGTGCTGTGGGGCAGCTGCAAGCAGAAATAATTGACCTGCTAGGTGTATTGGTTTTGTGTATTTGGGGGGAAGCAGGTAGAACTGGCAGTTAAGCGTCTGTCATGATCAGGAGTTTGGCTGTGGTCAATAGGTTGTTGAGTTTGATTTCTTCTTTTGTTTTTCGATGAGTCTCTCTGGTGTTGTGGGAGGGATCATGTTGAGGGTGGTGGTGCATAGAAATTTGTGTTTGACAGTTGTTTTGTGCTTCTGTTATGTACAGTTGTTTGTCCCAGACCACAACTGTATCACCCTTGTCTGCTTATAAACTATGTCTTGTTGTTCTCTTAATGATTTGAGGGCTTTCTGTTGATCTGGTAAAAGGTTACAATGCCGACAGACTTGGATTTGATTTGGCTGATGTCTTTTTTTGCATTTTTTTAAAATGTAGAATACAACTCTGCTGGATTTGTTTGGAGGGGTGTGTGTGTGTGTGTGTGTGTGGGGGGGGGGGGGGGGGGGGGGGGGGGGGGGGGGGTAGCGGAGCACTGGGATTTGAAAAAAAGTTTAGTGAAAAAGTCTGAGTTCTATGGTGGTTGGGTGGTATGTTTCATGTGTCGCCATCAAACAAAGTTTCCTAAAGAATCTTTCCACATCAAGGTGGTTCTGATATTTACTGGTGATGGGTTGAATGGAAATAAATTTCAAACCTTTTGCCAGGACTGATCTTTCATCGTTGGAGAGGGGGAGATTATCAGGGATTGCAGTAGACAAGGTGTTGGTGGTGTTCAGATGTGAAGTGGGATCAGAATTGTGGGTTGGGGAGTGTGAATGGTCTGGGCGATTTGTTGCGTGTTTGTTTTGTATTTGTGGTATTTTGTTTTGTTTGGTGTGGTTGCAGTGGTTGAAAATGAGTTGGTTGTGTGACATGGATGAGATATCTGGGTTTGGAGGCAGTGGCTACATGCGTGATAACTGTGGTTTGTTGTTTGGCATGTTGGAGAAGGTTGCACATAGATTTCAGGGTTGAACTGAGTGTTCTAATGTGTGCCAACGTTAGTTTACGACTGGTTTGGAACAGAATCTTTATGGTAGTAGTGATGAGAGTGGTGTTATGGAAGTTGGGTGGAGTGTGTGAAAGTGAGAAGCCACGAGGAGTGATGTGTATTCTTTAGAAGGTGTTGTTTAAGAAAGTTGAGATGGGATGCTGATTCGCTTTTCTGAAACTGTGTTTTGGCATAGCCTACTGCAAAGGCCTGGATGGGGGGTGGTAGGAAACAAATGGACTGGCAAACGCTGGCATGCAGGAGAACAAATTGGCGGCTGGCATTGCGTTGTGGTCTTAGTTGTTGAGAGGGTGGTGGGACAAAGCAAAGTTGAGGAATGAGGAATGCCGAATAACGATTGCACGCGCACAACTAAGAATGGATGTGAGTCGACATTTTTTTGTGTGTGTCTGGTTATGATTCATCATGAGAGAAGACCCCGGCTGTCGTCGCTTCACTTCAGCTAACGTTCAAATTCACTGGAATCGTTTAAAGCAGGATTTTATTGTAACAAAACACCACCAAATATGTTACATTATGATAACAATAACAACAAAAACAACGCGTAATAATCATAGCGATGTACACATGATAATACAATCATCATCATCATCATCATCATCATCATCATCATCATCATCATCATCATCGCCTTTATCATCTTCATCATCATCATTGCCAACGTCATCATCATCATCTTGACCATGATGAATATGATGGTTATAACAAAGCAAGCAAACGACCACATAACCATTGTGTCAAAGACATATAGCCAGAGCAGCGGGAAGTCAGATATCGAGGCCACACTACTGTTGTCTGTACGCACGGCCCTCAGTTCAAATAAGCAGCCCCCTGCGGTTTTCTGGAGGTACAAACAACAAAAAACTGAGAACATTTTAGATTATAACTCACAACAAAGCGTGATTGAAGTAGCTAAGGCACATATTTTAACAACAGAAGAAAGCCCTATGAAATAATAGGAGTTATATTAGAACTAAAGACAACAACGACAACAACCAGCCATACCAACAGCAATAAAACAGCCGATATCCGATCTAATAACATAATAAGACAATGATAGGAGCAACAACAACACACAGAAAACAACGATGAACCTTAAAAAAATCATGAAAGGTGCGTGCTGACTGCACAAAACAACAACAACAACAACACACCATCAACAACAACAACGATAACAGCCACCACCGTGGGCGAATAGTGGTTAAACGTCGCGGACATCCCGGCTGGCGAGGTCGTGGGTTCGAATCCCATCCGAGTCATGTGGGTTTTTCTGCCCCCGACCGGCTCCTACCAGACCCAGAGTTGAGTTTGCTGCGGGACTCAGTTGGGAAGACGTGGGGACCACACAGGTCGAGTTTCATCCACTTAATGGATGCGTTTCTGAGAGTGTTGCTCAAATTTCCGACCAACACTGCAGATGCCTGTACTCTCGGGACCTGGTTGACGCCGGGATATATTATGAAAGGAAGCGCATAGAGTACAGCCCTGTCATGTAGTCTCAGACCGAAATGGAAAAATCCGTAGCCATCATCTTTCATCATCCTTCATCATTCTCAGCCGATCAGCATAAAAAAAAAAATGTCTCAAGTTCTGTGGCCCATCATGCCCTGCTCTCATGGTGACCTCAGTTTCGATGTCTTCTCCATGTCTGTGGCCTTGGGTTTGGTTCCGTCGGGTCGTTCACCGGTATCGGGGCGAGTCCACGGAGGGCTGTCGTTGGACGGACGTGGTGGCGCCTTCCGGAGGGGAGAGCTCACTCACGCCGGCTCGGCGACTAAGCAATTATTGTCGTCAGTAGGGGGGCTTAGTAGGTGGTGTCCTGCGTATATGTTAGATCAGAACAGGCGCCACTGATGCACACCACCGAAGTGGACCTCGGAGGCAGTGCAGTGTCTCCTCCAGTGGGTTGCCTCTTGGCGGCTTGACATGGACTGCTACCCTGTGGATTGCCTCGGTGCCGGGAGGCTGCGGCGGGACCGGCCGGGCTGTGGCTGTGGACGGGGTGTCGGAATGAGCGGCGTGGGGGCACTGACCTCTGAGGTGGCGCAGAGGTTGGGACAGCAAAAAAAAAAAAAAACAACAAAAAAAAACGACGACGATGATGATGACGACGACGACGACAACGACAAAAAAACAAGTAGACCTAATCGATGCATGATCAAACAGCAGCAGTCAGAACAACCAAAACAATAAAAAACAACGCCACCATCACCATCACCACTACCATCACCAGCAACAAGCAACAACAACAACAACAACAACAAAAACAACACAACAACAAAAAGAAACAGCAGTACCCACCCTAATTACCATCACAGAAGCTGTTGCTTAGAAAACCTCAACAACAAGTACCTTAATAATACAACAGGAATATGTTTAGCAGCAGCAGGAGCAGCCGCAGCAGCAGCAGCAGCAGCAGCAAGCAACAAGAACAACAACAACAAAAACGACAACAACAACAAAAGACACGCAACAAACAAAAACAACATGACCCTAACGGCAAACACACCACCTAATAACATAACAGGGGGCGTGTTCGGCAATGGCAAAAACAACAAACAGCCCTGACGACATAACCGCGAGCATGTGTTAAAAGCAATAACATCAACAACATATAACTCTAACTGTATAATGATATAATATAATCATGTTTGAAAACAAACACGAACAAAAATTACCCTTAAAAATATTAACAGGAGAGGTCAAGAAATAACAAAAACAGAAACGCTCCCCCACTGACGTAACTATGGTAGCATGTTTTATGTTTAAGCAACAACCCAACAACAACAACAACATTAGTAGCCTAATAACAACAACAGGGCATGTGTAGAAAGGAATAAGAAACAACAGTCACCCCAACTATTCATAATAAGAGTTTTTTTAGAAACAACACCAGTAACAAAAGACCAACCGTAATGACATAACGGGAGTATATTAACAACAACAACAACAACAACAACAGATAACGGTTTATGGCCATAACAAAAGCATGCGTTTGCTATACCACACCACATACAGTAATACCTAACGTAGAAAGAAAATGTGGTGTGGGAATCGTGGAGAGCGTAGCAGCAGTGAGGTCCTCAGAGGAGAAGCACCTCTGAAAGCAAGTGTTCGGCCCTGATATCTTCTGATACTCTAGGGGGGGGTTGGGCCACCACCGCCGGTTCATGACTCCGGATGTCCCTCTGACTGCCCATTTTTTTTCCCACACTTGGGGACGAGTCATGGCCGGGATTCGAAACCCATGATCCTCTGGCACATGCCATTTTCCACTTCATGACTCGCGCTCTAACCAAAGCCACTGGGGCACCTGTCATTTTGTAGGGAAAGTAAGCAGGAGATCAATCCTAATAATACAACAGGAACAAGTTTACCACCACCACAACAAACAACATAAACAACCACAGATGACCCTTATATCTTCACAAGAAAGCATGTTTAGAATCACCAAACACCACCAGATAACCCTAATAACTTCACAGAAGCATGGCTCGAACCAACATCAAACAATATCAACAACAACAGATAACCTTTTATAACTAAACAGGAAGGATCATATTTGGCGAAGAACAACTTTAATATCATCAGCCAGTTTAGAACTACCTCAATGTACTCCCTGTCCTCAACATAACGGTGGAGGTGGGATGGCCCGTCCTCGCATTTGGACAGGTAAGTATATCGACAAAAATATATTTTTCAGTTGTGAGCTTTTTGTCTCATTCTTACCTGTGCTAAACCAAATACAACATCTACTCCTCAACACCAACGGAAAGTCTGAAAAAAGCTGGCTGCCTGTTGAGCAAAAGCAAATAGTTGGGTTGGTGATATCCAAAGGAAGTGAGGTCGAACCGCCAACAACAAGACACAACAACAACGAACGATGACGACATGACGACGACGAAAACCAACATACAACCCAATATTCATGCTATTGTAATAATACTATATGCATAAAAGTGTGTTCAGCTTCCCACACCTACTGGTCAGTCGATCACAATGCCATGAATTCTCTTGCCAGGCTTTACAAGTCCAAAAGTGAAAACACCAACTATCACTTAAAAAAGCAAGTGCATACCAGGTTGGACACAGAAAGTGTTTTTGATGAATTACAGGCTTAGTTTGAATTAGTACAGTTGGAAATTTGTTTTGAATCTATAGTGTTGACATTAACTCTATCGCACCGATGTTATGTCCAGTATACATTTCCTTTCTGTTGCAACACATGCGTTGTACCTACTAAAACTAGGCACATATTTCCCAAACAACAAACCTTGGGTTACTCAAAATCTCTTGAAAATAATCTCTAATAAATGAGAAACAATTAGAATGCGATTTCAATCAGTCAATAAAAGCGATGTAACGATTTGTAAGGGCTACAAAAGAACAACTGCCAAACGGAGATGAAGACATCCAATAGAGAGCTTACACGAGGGAAAGAAAAGTTGGAAAACATGTTCCAGAATGGAAATAGCCAGATGCATGGAAAGGAATAAAGGGTTTATCAGGTTCGCCAGGAAAATGTTCAAACAAAGAATACTTAGTAAACAAAATGACAGCAAATAGGAACAGAAGCAATTTGCAGAAAAGCTGATCGATTTTTACTGTGAGATTTTGATGACAAAAGATTTAAGTAAAGAATTAAAGGAAGGTGAAGGAGAAACTCATAGCAAACTGTTAAAAACGATGTTGAGGAAGTGATTCTGTTGTGATTGAGGAAAAATGATGTTCAGTTTTTTTTTCAAACCGTTTAAAGGGTGAGAAAGGCAATGGGCCCTGATAATATCTGGGAAATGTTTGAAGGTGTGTGCTTCTCAGCTCTCCTATGTTTACAGTCGTCTTGTTTACCCTGGTCATCTTAGAGAATGTATAATTAGAGACACAGTCTGTTTCGATATCAAGTGTTGTTTCGTCTTCCAGAGTCATTTCAACTGGCGCACCCCAGGGTACTGTTTTATCACAGTGCTTTTTACTCTGTACACAATGATTTGTTCAGGAAGTGATTCAAACTTTGTACATTAAATATTCAGATGACTCAGCACTTGTGGATCTTTCCAACTCTGATTCTGTTTACTTCAAGAGGAGGTTCAAAGATTTGTTGACTGTTGCGATCATAACTATCTTGATCTGAATGTAACAAAAACGAAAGAAAGGGAATGTTGATTGATTTTAGAAAAGAATCCAAAAGCTGTACAACCACTTTTTTATCAAAGGTGCTTGCTGAAGTAGAACGTGTTGAATCATACAAATATTTAGGAACTTTTATAGATAATAAGCTGAATTTTAAATTCCCATGTTGAGTATGTCCACAAAAAATGTCAAACCAGGATTATATTGTCTTCGCAAGCTGCGATCATTTCATGTGAATACTGGACATTCTTCGGACATTTTATTCATGCTTCTTGGAATCTGTTCTAACTTTCTCATTTATGTGTTGGTATGGTGGGTTGACTGTGAAGAGCAGAAATGTGCTTGAGAAAGTGGTGAACGTGGGAGGCAAAAATCGTTGGTGAGAGACAAAAAAAAGTCTGAGTGAGCTATACAGGTGCCGTGTTGTTTGATAAAGCGAAGAAGATTACGTGTGACAGGACCCACGTTCTTGCAAATCAGTATGACCTCTTCAGTCAGGACGAAGATATCGATCGGTTTTTGCAATGCAGAAGTGTCAAGATTTAAACAAAGTTTTATTCCCTGTCCATTGATTTCATTGAACCGAGAAGATGTTAATTTGGAAATCCAAATTCCTCTATATGAATGTATGTCATATGTGAGGAAAATGGGTAATGTGGCTCAATTATTGTTATTTGCTGTGAATGTGTGTGACCACAAATTAATTTCTCAAAATGAGATAATAAAGTACTTGACTTGACTTCACTACTATCAACCGGCAGCTAAAGAACCAATTACCAGATAGCACTAATCCATAACAAGAAGATGCTCCTGGCAACAACACACCACAAGAGTAGCTATAATCCACTAATATACAATGACAGATCATCACCTCTATCAAGACAAGTGAAGAAAGGACAGGTATACAGTTGACCATCTACGATTTGTGAAACAGACAAATTGGGAAAACAGAAAGAGAGGTAAACAAGCTCATCAACTCTACCGCCACACGCGAAAGTGACTACACAATGAGAAAACAGGTAAAAACAAAGAACTATCTACGCACGTGACACAGACAACTGAGCAAAGAAAAGACAGGCATATAAAATCAGCACCGATATAATCACAATTCAAAATCCAAAGAAGGAAAAGTACAAACATCCTCATCTATACTCATCACAATTTCACCCAGGCAGGACAAAAATGCGAAAAAAACCATTTCTATCTTCTACAAAACCATTTTGTGAACAAAGGGAAAGACAGTGAAA
>JADBJO010005695.1:140000-154375 GCA_016801955.1 Conus betulinus | reverse complement strand
CGATCAGAAACACATTATCTTACTTGTACATTAATGTATATACACTAAATTTCTTCCCCATTTGTAAAAAGAAACTGTTTTCGCTGACAGAACTGTCGTCTGCTCAATCCCCTCTCCGGAAAATTGAAGGTGAGAATCTCAAAGCCTATTTCACCTAGAGTCAAACAAACTATGTACAAATATAACTTTTGGCAAGACCTTTTGAAACATACCAGGATGTACACCTTTCACTGAAAGTCAAGGTCACAGTGGCTAGGGAAAATACTCTTTGACACTATGAAAGCGAGAGTCACAAAACTCGCCACATTGGTACTTTGTAACAAGATATTTCAGAACACGTTTCGTTAGACTACCTTCACCCAAGGTTAAGGTCGCAGCGACCCTGGGAAATAGCGAAAAAAAGAAAATTGGCTTTTTCCTCAAAGCCTATTTCACCTAGAGTCCAACAGACTTTACAGGAATATAGCTTATGGCAAGACCTTTTGAAACATACCTGAATATATATACCCTTCACCAAAGGTCAAAGTCACAGCGGCCAGGGAAGACGGTCTTCAAAGACTGAAGTGAAAGTAGTTTTCTCCTAGACAACTTCAACTTGAATCATCCAACTTTGCACAATTGTGATTTTATGAAGTAAGCTTTAAGATTTTGTGTTGATGAATTAACCTTCACTCAAGGTCAGGATCACAGGAGCCAGAGGAAAACGTAAAACAACACCAACATTGCCATATTATCGAACACCATGACCACTACAATCATTTTTCGTACTGAGTTCGTGGTTTATGGCGTGACCACATGACCTTGCCGATGACCTTCACTCAATGTCAAGGTCAAATGTGAGTCATATTGGCTTTGCAATTCTAGGTCATTGTTGATTCATGCCAAAGGCCTCAGAAAGACTTTTTTTTTGTTATGCAGTGCACCTTTAATAATGTTGAAATGTATTTTCTTGCCAGGTAAAGTTCCTGAAAGGAGGAACGACCAACATGTAATATTCCGACAGGAACAGCGCTTGGTACCAGAGCGCATACCTGAAGCCAAGAGAGGTGCGGATTGATCCGCGCCTTGATACGGAGAACCCCTGTGGGAGTTCCAAGACCTAATTTAGAACTTCACAAACTTGACGGATGTTACCATATTATGGTAATGCACACTGTGTGTCGATGTTGGTTGTTATTTTCAGAGTGAATGATGGTGCTTAAATTGGCAGGCTTCTATCAGAAATAAGTGAAAGAAGTGTGCGTACTATTTTTTTTTTTTAATCTCGTTTACTGTATACTAGTGGTACACTATAATGAAAATGTATGCCATGTTTAATTTAACAAAAAATCCAAAATGTAATGACTAATACTTATATCATTTTGTGTCTTGTTACTGTTTATGGGAAAACAATTGCAGATTGACAGTAAAAGAACTTACTGGTACACTAGTCCACTACCAAAATGAAAGTTTTGTTCCAGTTATTTTCACTTTTGTTTGGACCGAGTTCAACACTGCACAGTACCTTCATAGTAAGGCCTGCTGAACTTTATACAAAAAAAAAAAAAAAAACTCCATTTAAATTATTGCACTTGTCAATAGGTGTAAAACAACAATAATAACTCCCCCCCCCCCCCCCCCCCCCCCCCCCCCCCCAAAAAAAAAAAGGGCCACGTCGAGGGACTGAAATTCACCCACCAAAACAAAAGGACGAGGCCAAAAACAGTATTCTCCCACTAAGGTGGGTGAATGAAAAAATAAAACACTGTACTTCTGTTAAGCTGAAGACGATCCTGTCTTTTCCCGATCAGTATGTAAGAGACATGTAAGTATGGCCTCTTTTTGTTGCAGGCAGTACCCCGGAAGAGTTAGCCAGGCAGTGTGTGGAAGGGCCTAACGGATGGCTGTGCTCCAGCCGCATCGTGTAGGTCCTGGACCGCGTCAACGAGGTGCAGAACACCACCCTTGCACTCTACATCTCGGTGCAAACACCTGATGAGCTGGCTGGTATGATGAGACGGAGAGATCTCAGCGACATACAGCGTCTGGCTTTGGTTGCAAGTGTTGGTAAGAATGGTGCCGATAATTCCACCTTTTTTGCCACATCACAGAGGTCAGGTAGCCACTGGATACTTATAACAGTGGAACTGACGGACGTCCCTGTCATTCGACATTGCGACAGCCAGGGTTGGGGTTGCCCACCAGATCTGCTGCCGGTTCTCTCACAGTACACCAGGCATTTTGGACCGACTCGGCAGAGAGATTTATCTCTTCAGCTGATGCACACCATGACCCCCTTATCTTATAACCGTGCATGCGATGCTCGTTGCAAGAATTATCCTGTGCAAACCTGCAGCAATGTGTGCGGTCTTGTGGTGGTTGTCGTCTCTGTCATTGCTGCACTAGACAACAGGCTATTCCTGCTCCTGACTGGACCACGCTCTGGTCTGAGAACCTACCTGAATGAACCAACTAGGTATGAACGCACATCACCACAGGGAAGGGGGGCACCACCACCAACACCACAGGGAAGGGGGGCACCATGACCACAGGGAAGGGAGGCAGCAGCACCACCACAGGGATGGGGGGCACCTCCACCACCGCCACCACCCCAGGGAAGGGGGGCACCAACACCCACCATAAGGAAAAGGAGCACCAACACCACAGGGAAGGGGGGCAACAAAACCACCACAGGGAAGGTGGAGCACCAACACCACCACAGGGAAGAGGAGCACCAACACCACCACAGGGAAGAGGAGCACCAACACCACAGGGAAGGGGGGGACACCAACACCACAGGGAAGAGGAGCACCAACACCACCATAGGGAAGAGGAGCACCAACACCACCACAGGGAAGAGGAGCACCAACACCACAGGGAAGAGGAGCACCAACACCACCACAGGGAAGAGGAGCACCAACACCGCAGGGAAGGGGGACACCGACACCACCACAGGGAAGAGGAGCACCAACACCGCAGGGAAGGGGGACAACGACACCACCACAGGGAAGAGGAGCACCAACACCACAGGGAAGAGGAGCACCAACACCGCAGGGAAGGGGGACAACGACACCACCACAGGGAAGAGGAGCACCAACACCGCAGGGAAGGGGGACAACGACACCACCACAGGGAAGAGGAGCACCAACACCGCAGGGAAGGGGGACACCGACACCACCACAGGGAAGAGGAGCACCAACACCACAGGGAAGAGGAGCACCAACACCACAGGGAAGAGGAGCACCAACACCGCAGGGAAGGGGGACACCAACACCACCACAGTGAAGAGGAGCACCAACATCACATGGAAGGGGGACACCAACACCACAGGGAAGGGGGACACCAACACTGCACAGGGAAGGCGGAGCACCACATCCACAGGGGGAAAGGGAAACAGGGGCACCAATGCAACAGGGAATGGGCCAGCACCACAGGGAGACAGGGCAACACCACAGGGAGCACATGACAACACCACAGGGAGCACATGACACAGATGCCGGAATAGCTCAGTTGGTAGAGCACCGGACTCGTAATCTTGGTGATCCTGGGGTTGCAGGTTCGAATCTCCGCTGGGGCGTTTCGGTACAGGGGGATTTTTCCCTCGGAGTTAACATTGGTTCTGACTCCATTTCCCATACAGTCCTTCGAATGAGACTATAAACCGAGGTTCCGTGTGTGAACGCACGCATAATATCTTGCACACACGTAAAATCCTATCACCAACTTTCGGAAGAGAAGGCCAGTTTGGCCGTTGTATGGATGACACGTTACACATAGCATGCACCCTGCGTGAGAAATGGATATAATTGAGGAAGTAAGGAACTTGAGTGAACGATATTGACTGGATGACACGGGAAACGACTGAATGAAGCGCCAGCTGGCAGCTGTTCAGTCGGCGCTACCCAGGTTGGCAGCCCGCTGTGTAAACGAGTGTTGATTGTAAAGCGCTTAGAGCTTGGTCTCTACCCGAGAATAGGCGCTATATAAGTATTCATTATTATTATTATTATTGTTATTATCATTATTATGCACCAAACACCCAACCACCATCACACATACGCCCAAAGTCTTACAAGGAAAGACAGTATGTTTGTCCATTCTGTAACTTGGTAATGACTACACTCCAAGCATTATCCAAACACAAAAATCACAAACACCCTTCAGAAGATGACACTCAAGCCAACTCTCTAAGAGCTGATACATCACCACAAAAATCATCTTCAGGCCGACATAGATATTCATAGCAAAACATTTCAAAACGAAGATGAATTTGTACTTTGGAAGAAAGAGGTGGAAAGAGATACATCTTCTCAATTTGTGAGAAGATATAGTAAGAAAATTTATTCAAGCCATTAACATCTTAGTTTTATTGTCAACGCTCTGGAAGTGAGCGACCTGAAAAGGTGCAGGATAATGAAAGGAAAAGGACAAAAAAGGCACAAGGTTCTTGCAAAATTGGTTTTAATTGTACTGCTTTTATGGCGGTCAAAAGAGTTTATTGAGTGACTCTATTTCAGTAGAGTACAGTCTACAACACACAGGCCACTCCCCGAAACTGGGCCATTTACATGTGTCAGATGACATGAGATCGTTAATTGCAGGTAGATTGGCACAGGGTGTTTACATTTCAAAGATACTAGATGACATCCGAGATAAGCTGACAGCAATAAATAGGGACACATTGATTACCAGGAAAGATATTCAGAACCTTGAAAAAAAAAAGAAAAGAAAAGAAAAACAATACTTCAGCCACACATAAACATGCTGATGATGGCGTAAGTGTAGGTATGCGGGTCCATAAACTACCATCAGATCCAACTAACCCAATCATTTTCTACAAGCCCCAGGGCACACCACACCCTGTTTCAAAAGAGGATTTCCTTCTGTGCCTTCAGTCTGATTTCCAAAAGAAACAAGATTACACGTGCTTCCAAAATTATAAGTATTGACTCTATACACAACACAACACAATATGATTTTTTGCTCACAACAGCTATTGTGCTAGATGAATTTGAGGAGGCTGTGCCTGTTGCATGGGCCATCTCATAGAGAGGATTCTGATGTTTTACAAATATTCTTTCAGTCGGTGCAACAGGCTTGTGGGCATGCTGATTTCACTACTGACATATTCATGAGTGATCTCAAACAACTTTTATAATGCATGGTGTGCCATCTTTTCCCAGCCCACCAGAAGACTTTACTGTTCATGGCATGTAGATAAGTGCTGGCGTAAACACTTAGGACACATTCACTCCGATGAAATTCAGGCAAGAACCTACATACACCTAAAGTCTCTCCAGGGAGAAACGGATGAGGAAAAGTTTCGTAAATCTCTTCAAACAGTTTCCTTCATTCCTTCAAGAAACTTCACCAACATTTCAACAATACTTTGTGAAGAATTTCATTGATGACAACAAAATTTTCCTCTGGGCTGCTTGTTTTAGAATTAGAACAGTTGTAAATATTAACATGTTTGCTGAAGCCTTCCACCGTGTCGTGAAGGACATATATTTTGGTCGAAAACAGAACAAGAGAGTAGGTGTTCTGTTAGTGGTCCTGAAGAAACTTGCCAGAGACAAATCTATTGAAGAATTAGTCAAGCTAGAGAAGGGAAAAGTTACACACCACTCACGGGGAATCAAAAACAGACACAAAGAAGCAGATAGCGTCAGAGGAATAGAAAGAAGTCAAGATGCTGAGGCAGAATGGTTTGTGCCTGCTGCAACCGTCAATGGCAAAATCTATTGTGTTAAAAGAGTCCTGACTGAAGCATGCACATGCAGGTTGGTATGTGATTATTGTAAAGCATGCATCCACATGTACACATGCACCTGCCCAGATTTCTTGACAAAAGCTGTTACATGCAAGCACATACATGCTGTTCACAAAAGTGACCCAAAGCAAACTGAAGCAGTAATGATGACATGGAGGAAGAAGGTAATGTTAGTCTATTCAAGGCACTTCTTTGCCAAGATAAACCCAAGCACAGTTCTAACGTTGAAAGGTTAAAAACTTTGATGCCCCCAGTAAAGCCAGTGATATAATGCAATTAGTGAAAAAAGACGGATAGTGTAGAGACGTTGCAAGCTGTACTTCAACGTCGGCAGGGCTCCTACAGTATTGGATGTGCACTTCAGAATTGTTCATCTACAGAATTTGAAAAGAAGACTACCTTTTCATCAAACAAGAAATTTGAACCACAACGCCGACTTTTTTAAACCAAAAGAAAAAGAAGAAAGGTGTCCAAGTTAAAGCTAAAGAAACCTGACAGTAGTGATAAAGATAAATATGAAGCTGAATTGTCTGAACACCAAGCAGCTAGATGCGCTTTATGCTTTCGTGAAGCTGACAATCAAAACACTGCTGAAGTAGAATGGTTGAAAGGTGCTTCATGCAACTGCTGGATACATGTAGCATGTTAAATATATTTGACGATACTCAAGATCTTGGCCATTGTTCTTTTTGTAGAAACAGACAGCAAATTTAAGTCCAAAAGCCACATAATACAATGTTTTGTTCGTTTTTTTTGATGTTGTTGTTGTTCTTGTTTGTTTGTTTGTTTTTTCTTTCTTTTTTTGTCTGATGATTTAGCCAGATGACAGTGCCCTCAGAATAGCCATATCACACACACACACACACACACACACACACACACACACACACACACACACACACACAACACACAAACACACACATGCACTTAACCCAAACGCACATCCCACCCCAAACGCACACGCTCACATGTACGCACGCACACTAACACACACACATCCCATCTCAAAAGATGTGCCCCCCCCCCCCCCCCCCCCCCCACACACACACACACACACACATGCATGCACACTACCTAGTGGGTTACACATGCCTGGTTGGTGGTTATTCATATCTCAAAGCATGGGGCAGTCAGGATTATGTCTAACTTTGCATCCAGCACAGGAATGACACGAGTCTACAGCCACCATAAAGGCATGCACCACGTTCCTGCATCTTTGTGTAGATATTTCCTTGGCTTTATACTCTACTTGTCAGTGTACATTTTTATAAACTGGAATTGCAGAGTTGTTTTAAGAAGCATGGTGCAAGCATGAATTGCTGCAATGTGTTTGAAAATGAGCATCTTACAAAAAGAAACATGGACATTAATAAGAAGGCTAGAATGCTTAAGAAAAGTGACATACTGACAGGTATGTGGACCCGTAATTGTAAAACTGTTGTCAAACCAATTCAGGTGAAAGCAATGTTATCAATTGTATTGAAGATCTTGAAAGGTATTGACTTAACTCTTCCCAAATAATGTCAGATTGTCACTCATTGTACAATTAAAACGTGTCCTTAATAGACTGACTCTGTAAACTGATTGCTATAGTACTAAATTAACGTTCTAATGGATTTGATTCTATATACTGTTTTCCGACGTTTTAGTTTTTCAGTTTTTTGTAAATTTTACAGAGAAATTGTTAAAGGGATTTTGAAGGACCGAAACGTAACTTTTTGCTCGTCATAACTTTTTTTTTCCTTTATTGTTGAGCCGGCATTTTATCTCTGCCTAATTTTGTTTTCATCATATTCTTATATGATATTATTTATTTCCTTATTGCCACTGTGTTTCTTCAGACGAAGAAAAGATGTCTTGCTTCTTCTTAGATTTGTGATCAATTTGGTTTAGTGTGTTTATATCATACGTTCTTTCCTTGTAACTGGACAGAAAGGTAATCTGAACATCTGTTATATAAATCTTCACTTTTTTTTTTTATACCAGGTGGCATTTTTCCCTTTTTTTTATTTACATTTGTTTTTATTTTCTGATTGTATCTTCTACGAAAAATGATATGGTATTCTATACTTTCTATGACTTTTTGTGTGCATGAATTACATGTGCCAAGGAGGTATATTCTGGTATCTTATTTAAATATCCTTGTAATTGGACAAGAAGGTAACCTTATGTGTTCTGAAAATCTTCGCTCTTCCGTCTTTTATGCCAAGTGGGCATTTTTTTTTTCGTTTGCTTTTTATTTACATGTATTTGTTTTTATCCTTTGATTATCTCATCTCATAAGAATGATATTGTATGCTATATTTCCTGAAATGTTGATGGTGCATAAAATCTTGTGTTTCTCCAGAAGGAGAATTGTAGTTCTATTTCTTGTGAAATACCTGTTGTACTACTGATTGAGAGGGAGAGAGAGAGAGATTGATTCACATAGCTATGTTAATAATACTTCCACTTTTAACCATTCAAATAAATGTTATTCAACCTACAGCTTTGCGCGCGCGCACGCGCGCGCGTGTGTGTGTGTGTGTGTGTAAGTTCGCTGACCAGTGAATGTTTACATACAGTAGCTTTCGAAACCACCAAAACTGGCGGCCCCAATATTGAAACACAAACTGCACTACACTGAACCCATTGAGAAAACATGATTTGGCGAGGAGGGAATCAAACACAAGACAGGTGCAGACACTGAGGGGGTCGGTGCACTACCTTTTTACATTACTGTTCATTTTTTTTTCAATGTTTGTTTGTTTTCTCTTCATTCCTATACACTTGCAGATGAGAATCTGAAAACTAAGATTCAGAACACACCTACACAATTTGTCGAACAAGTTTCCTTCAAATGGGCGCGCCAATAAACACCTGAGATATATAAGTACAAGATACAAGAATACTGTATTATCTATATTCTGAGAAATTACAATTGTGTTGCTAACTATACATTATTGACATAAATAAACATGTAAAACAATGAACAATAAGCAAGTAGGGTAACTCGGCAACACAAACTGCACTACACTGAACCCATTGAGAAAACATGATTTGGCGAGGAGGAAATCAAACACAAGACAGGTGCAGACACTGAGGGGGAGTTACCCTACTTGCTTATTGTTCATTGTTTTACATGTTTAACAAATAGGGTAACTCAACAACAACCCAACAAAATCAATTTAGTTATAATGTAAAACCTCATACATGTAGATAAACACATACACACACACACACACACACACACACGCGCGCGCGCGCGCGCGCGCGCGCACGCACGCACGCACGCACGCACCACTTACTAATTTTTCAGAATTTGCTAAAAACAGAAACAACACTCTCTGACCTAAATTCTGATTAAAAGAAGCATTAAAGTGTGATGATGTACATAATAAATGATCAAGCAATAGTAAAACCCATTCAAGTAAACAACAATACTTATAATAGATTTTCAGTATTACATAATGGTCAAACTTCATTTCACATTATTTTCAAATGCATATATAATGGTAAATAATAGCAAAACACATAAAAGTAGTCATATCACACACACACACACGCACACTCATACGCATGCCACACATACTCACATGCATGCGCACACACAGACATGCACACACACATGAATAAATAAATAAATTTACATGAAAATAATAGAACAATCGGTAACAACCATGCCTTAATCAAATCAAATTTTCATTGTTGCACACAAATGATAAAAATACAGAATATAAAGAGGTATTTTAAGTAAAAAAAATTATGGCAAAGAACAGTAAAACACCTTTAGTAAACAAGCATACCACACACACGATGTATACACACACGCCCTCACACACACCAAATATACATACACATTTATTCAATCACACACGCACATAGAAGCACATACACACGTACATATACATGTATACGTCCCCCCCCCCCCCCCCCCCCCCCCCATCCCACACACACACACACACACAATTATTGCTTGTTGAGAAGGGATATAGACATTGGGATAAAACTCTCTTTTGTTCTGACCAATCAGACGGTTGACATCCTGAACCGTCGGCCAGATGGCAGCAGTTCATAATTATGGGCTGCAATGCCTCGATTGCCTCTCCAGACCACACCTTTACTGTCTTTGTTACAACTGGTTTCTGCCTCTATCTTGGGTCTATAAGCATGGATCAGATGGATTGTGTCATGATCAGAATTACCAATATTTGGAGGGGGGGGGGGGGTGCAGATTCATAAGCATCTTTAATGTTGCCACAGCAACGGTCTGGTTGTCCTTGCAGGCGTGTGTTGCACTTAACATATTGCTCGAATTTTGGAAGGACAGTCTGTAAGTCACATGAATTAAACTCTCCAAGTACCAATTTGGTAGCATCTGGTGAAATACGCTGCAAGGAGCGAACAACATCGGCTATTTCCGTAGCTGCTTGAGCTTTGTTGGCCCTTGGGTGTGAGTATACAGCCGTAACAAACACTTCTCCAAATTCACGAGGTATACTATTATAGTATATTACGTTCATGGTCATGTTTAGTTCACTTCTACTTGTTGATGAGAATCTAACACACACACACACACACACACACACACACACACACACACACACAGAGCAAACCTATGCAACTTCACCCTAGGGGTGGTGGGGAGAAGGGGTGCAAAAAGCAGCAACCAACTCATTCTCCACAGATTATGAACCTAAAATACATTACAATGCACTTACGAACAGTAGGCCTAACTGCAGATCCAGTCTCTTTGTCGACTGAAAAAAAAGAAGATGCGAGACGAAGTCTAAACACTCTTTCTACTCAGAACATATATTATCTATTATCGTTTCGGAGTTATTTCAACAGTATCCTGACAAAAGTACTCCCTATTGCCGATGACATCGATGTCGTTGCACCTGATCGTCTGCACGAAGAGGAACCGGATATCGGATTAGATTATTCATAGGTCACAGGTTCAACCAATCGGTGCCTGGCTGACGCCCTCCCGATAGCCGCAAGTGGTTGTGTGTACCTTGGAGGCAAGGAGATTGCTCTGTGTAGGCCTATCTTGCAAAATTGTTCGGCTGGACTATGTTTAGTTAAAGAGAGAGAGAGAGAGAGGAAGGGGACGGATATGTTCAGGACAATGGAAATGAGTGATGTCTGCCCATCATTGTGAAACTGAAACACAGGATAGTTTGGTGAGTGAATTAAAGTTTTACGTTATAAGTATAATGCTGCTCTGTCGCAGGTAGAATCTGGTGACTTTGAGTCTGAGTGTGGGTGAAATTTTGGTGCTGTAGTTTAGATTAGGAATAGATTATTATTACGAGAAAAAGGAAGGATGGGTTCAAAAGTGATTTGAGATTGTGAGAAGAATTGGAGAGGAAATGGGTGTTGTGAGATAGTGTACGAGTTGGGGGAAATGGGAGTGAATGGTTATGGAACACGGGTGTGAGTAAGACAATGTGAGCTGGTAGCTGTGAGAAAGGTTATGTTTGGTATGAGAAGGATGTGCGACCAAGTTGGAGAGGAAGCATGATATTAGTATTTACGACTCCTGCAACCAACCCCAGCAACCACACTGCAACCAACGCCGCAATGAACGCTGCAACCGCCTACAACCAACACTGCATCCACCACTACCCTGCCACTCGGCATTCGGGGGATCTGACGTGGAACGGCAGCTGGTGTTCCGTCTACGTATGTGCCGTAAATCTGGACTTGCGAGTTGAGGGGAGATATCCTTCGCGAGGGGTGGGGGTGGGGTGGGGGGTGGGGGGTTCCTCGCTACGTGGTGTCTATTAAAAGGACCTATCCCTACAGAAGGCTAAGTGCCTTTATTCTTTTTAGTTACTCCTGTTTCGGACAAGGAAACGGTGGAGCAAGAACGTGTGCTGTGCCTGTAACTGAACTGGAAGCTCGACAAGTTCCAAGCTTGCCTGGGAAAGACTGTTCGTCTAGAGTGGAGTGGGATAACAAAAGACTTCAAAGAAAAAAAGGGACTCTTGAGAGAGAAAGAGAGTGTGTGTGTGTCGATGACATTTATTTTGTGAATGCGTTTGTTTAATGTAGGAATTGATGGTTGAGACCTGAAGTAGTGTTGCATTGTTTTGTTGTAGTGGTTAAGGAATTGTTAGTTAATAAATGGGTGCATCTTTTACTTTTGTCTTGCTTGCCTATTTGTTGAGGGAAGTGGTTCCTTGTGCATGTAGAAGTACACGATGTAAGTAGGTGCATGGTTTATAAACTCTTGTGTAGAAGTACACAACACAAAATTAGAGCATGATTTGCGAAGCAAATGTCCCTCCTCAGTGCCCGTGAGAGGCACCTCACAGCGAATGCGCTTATTGTCCGTAGGTTAGCCTGACCCTAGACCAGAGCAACCTAACTTCCGTAACACAGAGTATCAAAAGCTGCAGATAATTCTAACAGTGCAACACAGAAACATGGTTATGATCAAGAGCAGATAGTATGTTGCTGGTGGCCTGTACAAGAACTGTTTCAGTGCTATGATGTGGGCGTAAGTAGACCTAGATGTGTTATGAAGATTGAGAGTGCAATGAGTTATAGTACATAGTTCAGCTTATAGTGTTACCACATATCTGTTGCCTTGAAAGAAAAGGTAACATTTAATTCTGATCAAGAATTACATTACATTGGCACTTGCTTACTGAAAGACACAACATTATGCAGATCTCTTATGCACGTCATCCTCACTTTGTTTTGATAAGTTCTGTTCAGAGCTGTGAGTATTGCCTTCATGCATATCAAACTCTCTCTCTCTCTCTCTCTCTCTCTCTCTCTCTCTCTCTCTCTCTCTCTCCTGTACTCGCTTATCAGCATTCCTCTCTTCTCTTCCCCTCCATCTTCACATCTTCGTGCGCGCGCGCTCACACACACACACACACACACACACACACACACACACACACACACACACACACACACACACACGAACGCACTCACATGCTTATCTACACACGCAAATGCACGCGCAAACGCCGTATGCCCACATACACAGTTCCACAACGCTCCCTTTGACAGACAATTAACAATAAGACTTTTCTTTGCTCAAAATTGTTTTTATTCGTCTGTCGTGGTTAAACACACACAGTTCCAAATACATTTCACACTTCAGGTAAGTGACTCAGCCGTGACAACACATTTCCCGGTTTCAGTGCAATCAAAACGGAACAGCGAATCTGGCTAGCCCCGTGCGAAAGAGCTGGTTACATTTACCCCTGCTGAGGAGTGTCACTGGCTGCCTGTGAAATTTTGTTACCATGAAAAGCTGGCTTCTCTTAAACGAATTTATTCTACTTTTAAGCATGCACTTTAAATCTCACTGTTTCCCACATATGTTTTACAAAATGTTTGAGCGAAAGAAAGAATGAACAGTGTATAACAGTGCTATGTCCGGTTTACCCTTGGAATTGTGTTATTGAAATACCATCCGTGTACTCTGTCGAGCAGGTTACGTTTTGATCAGCGTCTGTTTGTGTGGTTGTCTGCTAACAGAACTAAACCATAACTACTCAATCAATTGCAACGAAACTTGGTGGAGATACAGAATGAAGTCAGGGACAAATCCATTTGATTTTGGCGCGAATTTGTGACGTGTATGGGATTAACAGCCCCTGTCCCGAACACCACCAACAACAAAAAAGACTTGTACCAGTCAAGCTACAATCTGTTTTTGTTGTGTTTTTTTCCTTTCTTATCGGTGTATAATGCCATTAGAAAAGCTGTCTGAAGACCACCAATAGATACTTGCGGGTTTCCCCATGCAGAAGATAGCGTACAACAGCCGCTGGGGCTGCAGCCACGAGCAGTGAAGAGGCGTTAAAAGTCCATGGATTGTGCTCCTTCAGAAACATGAAGTCTTCAAAACCTGCTGCAAGTTCGGCTTTGAAAACAGTTGCCAACGTTGCTGCCTTGAATACTCCACCACTGTGGAATAATGACTTTGCAGGGAGTTTATGTAATCCTACATGTGACACTTAAATATATCTTCGAAACGAAAGCGAGAGTATTTGAAATGTCGTGCGTTGTTTGTCACGTAAGTGACGAGCTTCCGCGATTATGATATTACCAAACATTGTCAAATCTTAATCTTAGACATTTGTCGATACTTATAAGCAGATTGGAAAACGAACGATACTAAAATTTTGCTGCGAACGAAACAAAAAAATCAAGAGTTTACAAAAATCGTTTGCCATGGCTTTTGTTTTGTTTTTTTGTTGGGGTGTGTGCTTTTGTTTGTTGCTTTTCAGTAACAGTTTCAAATCAATACACCACGTCAAACATGAATGCAAAACGACAAATAGACTTAGTAACCCCGTGATACCCCGCGAACTCTGAATCCATCCTCTGCCAATCTTTACGCCGACTACTGTCAACAGCCGTCAGCAAACATGCTCCACGCTGGTTTCCCGCACGGGAACATCTGACGAATAATTATAACGTGCTGGGCTCACAGAACGGTGCAGTTTTTTTCCTGCGCAAAGTCCTGTCAAAGAAGGATCCGCTCAGGTCACTGTCTTCCTCGAGCCCCCCAAACGGCAGGATGTTCATCTGTTGCGTTGTGTAGGGCTGGAACTTCTCAGGCTTCGGAGCGCTCCGCTGCTTGTTCTTCAGGGACGGCGAGGGCTCAATC
>JADBJO010005695.1:120000-122500 GCA_016801955.1 Conus betulinus | reverse complement strand
ACAACCGACATGAATCTCACATACGCACACCACCAATGCCGGTTACTCCTCCTCTGCCCATCTTGTTCACCCCCCCCCCATCCCCCGACCCTCCACCACAGCCACCACCGACCAAGCCCCCTTAGTGACGACAGTGATAGCTGAGCATTTCGTTCCTTTTTATTGTCGAACAGGGACTGTTGAAAGTTGTGGCCGCTCTCTCCAGGAAGACTGTTGTCTCTACCGCAGTGTGCTGTTCCTACTGGACGGCTAAATGACATCATCACATTCTTTCCAGTTGTGGTCACAACCTCCCCTTCCCCATTCCCACCCTCAGCGTTTCCCCCCATCCACAACCCCGTTCCCTCAATCCACCGTTCTTGTTCTCAGCTCGTCTTCTCCGTATTTGCCGCAACTAAGTTCAAAGAACAGCGAGAGAGACGACAAAGGTCTGCGTTGTTTCCGTGAGTAAGTTGCCGTCTAAATCGCCTTTTGTTCCTTTAAGTGGTTTTTGCCGCCGACACGTAAAGCAATTATCATCGGATAATTCAAAGTGGATGCTTTGGCCTGACTTGGTGCTTTCCCTTCCTTCCTTCCTTCCTTCCTTCCTTCTTTCTTCTTCTTCTTCTTCTTCTTCTTCTTCTTCTTCTTCCGTACGTGTAAGCTTTTGTATGTTGGTTTTGTTTTATTTTTAATGTTTCTTTCTTTCTTTCTTTTCTTTCTTCAGTTGTTGTAAAGAAGGAAACATACGTCAGGTTTTCTGAGCTAGAAGTGCAGTGTTTACGACAGGGTTTAAGTAGCACACTGTTTCGGAGTGAAACACTTAAGAGGCTGCGGTTGACATGGAGGACTATTCGGCATTCAGTTCCCGGCAAAATTAACGGCCATTTTCACACATCCGCCGAGGAGGCCAATCTTTGACACTCATCTGTTAGTCCTTTTTTGTCCGCCTGTCAGTATAATTACGCAAGAACCACGGCGCCCGCTTTTAACGAAACTTGATGCAGAAATGGGATGGCGCCCATTTAGAATCAAGGGACGAAACCAGGATCGCTTTGATGTCGGTGAGGGGCTTTGCTCTTTCTATACCCTCCTAGCTAATTGAAGTATTTTAGTTGTCACACGGTGTATGGTGAGTGCTAAGTTAGTCTTAAAACTGCATGAGTCAGCATGCATATATACGCAGACACACGTCTCTCTCTCTCTCTCTCTCTCTCTCTCTCTCTCTCTCTCGCTCTCTCTCTCTCTCTCTCTCTCTCTCTCTCTCTCTCTCTCTCTCTCTCTCTCTCTCTCTCTCCTCTCTCTCTCTCCTCTCCTCTCTCTCTCTCTCTCCCTCTCTCTCTCTCTCTCTCTCTCTCTCTCTCTCTCTCTCTCTCTCTTACCGTCACTTCCCCCCCACTCACTTCGGGCTCCCCCCCCCTCCCCCATACCTTCCCTCCACCTTCATGCATTTTTGTCAACATATTGACAATGTTTCTTTTTTCTTTGAAGCTCTTTTAATGTGTTTCTGGTGGTGGTAAGAAGGACGGAAAAAGAACGGAAGGTTTACAAGGAAGAGAATTAACCCCCACCCCGTCCTCTCTTCTCCTTTTCTGCTCAGTATAATTCCTGTTACGTTTTATGTTCCATTGAATAAATGTGACTTTTGGATACAAGTTCACTAAGAATTGCACTTAGGCTGGGAATGAATAATTGATTTCAGAGGGAGTCTTGTGGGTATACACACAGCCGCAAAATTCAAAGACAACCTCTAGAGGTTGGCTGTGTTAACAAATGCATCTGAAGATTGAACATTAATGTAAATGTAATGATTGTCTATTGTAAAGAAGAAACTGGCTTTAACTGGAATTTTCTGACCATGCTCCAAACAGTAGATCAGAAATAAACCTGAATTAAACGTAGATGAAATATTTGTCTGGTCCAACAGATATTCCTTGAAAAAAAAAAAAGAAGAAATAATTAAATAGGCAGAGAGGAATGAAGAAAAGAAAAGGGGCTGGAAGAATAGGACAACGAGGAGGAGAAAGAAGAGGAGGCAGAAAGAGGGAAGAAGAATAAAACAAACAGGAGAGAGAGAGAGAGAGAGAGAGAGAGAGAGAGAGAGAGAGAGAGAGAGAGAGAGAGAGAGAGAGAGAGTCTCCCATCTCTACTTTTGTCTTTCTGACTGGCGGTCTGTCTGTGTGTCTGTCTGTCCGCGTATTTCTCTGTCTGTGTCTGTCTGTCGTTCTGTCTGTCTGTCTGTCTGTCTGTCTGTCTCTCTCTCTCTCTCTCTCTCTCTCTCTCTCTCTCTCTCTCTCTCTCTCTCTCTTTTCCAGTTTCCTTCTTTAATCATTTTTGATGAATGGTATGCAATCCGGATGGGACTGCTCCTTCTCCCCCCCCCCCCCCCTCCACCCCTTTTTATATCGAAGCTTTTCTGACCTCCGTGGTATTGGGATGTTTCCCTTAAATTGGCTGGGATATGCTTCATTGTGAGTACAAGCATGACGCTGATTCTTCGGTCTATCTGTCCCCAATATGT
>JADBJO010005695.1:112500-115000 GCA_016801955.1 Conus betulinus | reverse complement strand
AAACATATCAAAACATCTTTTAATATGATGTGACCAGCTATGATGATTGAAATGACCACGGGTAAACTCGGGACTCTTATTCAAAATCATCAAGTGGGCATGCTTTGGAAATCTGTCAAGTGCCATATTTTGGAGTTTAAACCAGTATTTGATGGATTTCAATGTACTGTCAATATACAAACGATATACCCCCATTTTCGCCATATATCATGGTATTTGGACTTCTGGGACTCATACCCAGTAAACGTTTACAGGGAGAGAGAGAGAGAGAGAGAGAGAGAGAGAGAGAGAGAGAGAGAGAGAGAGAGAGAGAGAGAGACAGACAGACAGACAGACAGACAGACAGACAGACAGACAGAAATCTGGAACACCATGTAATCAACGATAGCACGGTACACAGTGCAACTTTGGTAATGTATCTACTGCACGTACTGCCACTTTCTGCAGGGCCTTTAGTCTGACAAAGGATGACTGGGCAGTGTAATAAACTGGCTATTAGGGGGAAATGATCACATCGTTTGGCCGGTTACTGGAGGTAACGTTCGCCCTAATAATCTACTGGTAATCGATGAAATGTAATAAAACGTTGAGCGAGGAACTATTTATTAGCCTTGTTTGTCTATCATTTCCGGAGCTAGGAGGAGATTTCTTTGATCTATGCGGGCAGTGAGGACTTAGAGACACATTTTACAAACCTCAGAGTTCAGCGTTAATCTAAAGTTGATGATTTTCAGATGCAGCGTACCTTCGTTATGTGCATCCTTGTTATGTGCATTTCTGTCTTGCCCGTTCACTGGGAATCGTAGAGAACGGCTACAGACGAGAAAGCTATTGTCATCAGTCATCAGCAGGTCCTCAACACAGTGTTCGAGATGTGAACAGATTGACAATACGAGATGCATTTGTTGTTGCTGATGTTGTGGATGATGTTTACATTAGCAAACAAATGCACGTAATGAATGAATGGAAGAATGAATGATTGAATGAAGGGATGAATAATTGAATGAATGAATGAAGGTACGAATGTATGTATGAAACGAGTGAATTTATGAAATGATTGACTGAGTGAATGAACAGTAGCCATATTCATTCAGGCCATATCTCGCAATTTAATGAAAGTTAAAAATAAAACACCCTGGCTCCAGGCTACCCTTCGGTCCCTATCCGCACTTTAACTTCTTCCGTGGACAGCATTCAGCCTTTAAAGCCAAGCTTGTTTATATCATCAGCTGAGTCAAATTTGAAGAAAAAAAAAATTACAAGGCTCTGCCCAAACACGTAGACAGACGAATCACAAGACAGACCACGAAGCGTTTGGACCTCTTAGGTCTTCTTCAAGCAAGGTACACAACACCAGGGCAACGAACATGAGCAAGCAATCACTTATCTTCATCATCCTATTACAGTCGCTTCACTTTGTACCTAGATCAGCTGAGTGGTTTTGGCACGATTTCCCTGACAGACCGACACACAACCCAACAGCCTCGCGCCTGAAACGTTTCCCTCTTGTCAGAAGGTACTGACAAGCCAGGGAGGGCAGTGCCAATAACGACGCGCCTCATTTATCCAGGCTCCTGAAATACACAGCTTTTCCTTCTCCCCCGCAGTGCAAACAGGACTGTCTGCTATGCTGACGCTCAATGACTACGCGCGAATCAATGCTCCCAGACAGAAGCGATACTTTTTGGTGTGTTTAATGGGGGGGGGGTACCATCTCAGAGAGGATATAAATAAAGGAAGAAGGTAGGGGGAAGAAGGGAGGGGAAGAGGAAAGGAAGGAAAGGAAGATGAAAAGAGGGACTAAGAGAGGAAGAATGGGGATGAGTGGGACAAGATGATTGGGGGGGGGGGGGGGGGGGGGGGGGGTTCTGGTCAGTTCTGATACCTATACAAATGCCCAACTGTTACGTGTGCTACAAGCATATAGCAGAAGATGAAGTCAAATAGTATAACACACAAGCATGCTTTGGAAGATTAGTGTTTCATTGTGTGCGAAGTGGTTAGCGTCGCGGACTCCCGGCTGGGAGGTCGTGGATTCGAATCCCATCAGAGTCATGTGGGTTTTTCTGCCCCGACCGGCTCCTACCCAGAGTTGAGTTTGCTGCGGACTCGGTTGGGAAGACTGGGACCCACACAGTCGAGTTTCATCCACTTAATGGATGCGTTTCTGAGAGTGTTGCTCAAATTTCCTGACCAACACTGCAGGTGCCTGTATTTCTCGGGCCTGGTTGACGCCGGGCTATATTATGAAAGGAGCGTAGAGTACAGCCCTGTCATGTAGTCTCAGACCGAAATGGAAATCCGTAGCATCATCTTAATCATCCTCATTCTCATCGATCAGCATAAAAAAAAAGTCTCAAATTCTGTGGCCCTTCATGCCCTGCTCTCATGGTGACCTCAATTTCGATGTCCTCTCCACGTCTGTGGTCTTGGTTTGGTTCCGTCGGGGTCACCGGTATCGGCGAGTCCATGGGGGGCTGTCGTTGGACGGGACGTGTGG
>JADBJO010005695.1:85000-97500 GCA_016801955.1 Conus betulinus | reverse complement strand
GCCGGGGCAGAAAAAATCCACATGACTCTGATGGAATTCGAATCCACGACCTCCAGCCGGGAGTCTGCGACGCTAACCACTTCGCCACGGCGGCTGGTTATTATAATCATTATTATTATTACAACGATAAAATCGGTGATGATGATTATGATGATGATGATGATGATGATGATGATGATGATGATGATAAGAATACGACAAAAATAACAACTATCACAACAAACAACCTCAAGTGCATAAGAACTCAACAGTTTTCATGACAAGCAACCGCAACCTCCGACGAATCCCTCTTCAATCCCACTAATTAAACAGGACCTGCGCGTCTTTGTTTCAGTGACAGGCCGTTTTCACCACTCTAGGCGTTTGGGATTCAGGGGAGAGAAGTATTCCCGGACCGCAGTCCTCGGTGGCTAATCATTAGTTCATGATTAGTCACGTTTGAATTGCGCAGTGATCACGCAACTGGGTCCTACACCTTTGGTTTCTGGGTGTGATGACACGAAACGTAGTAATTAAGTGAGCCTGATTATATTCCCGAGTGTGTGTGTGTGTGTGTGTGTGTGTGTGTGTGTGTGTGTGTGTGTGTGTGTGTGTGTGTGTTTTTTCATGTGTGTTTTCGTGTGTGTGTGTGTGTGTGTGTGTGTGTGTGTGTGTGTGTGTGTGTGTGAGAGAGAGAGAGAGAGAGAGAGAGAGAGAGAGAGAGAGAGAGAGAGAGAGAGAGAGAGAGAGAGTCACACTGCTATTAAAAAAAGTTCGATTAAAAGGGGCAAGAAAATACTGATTCCATTTCAATCTATTCCATAATGAGGCTATGTGAACACAGGGATAAAATTAAAATTCTGTAGCAGTGCAGATTCTACTGCAAAGGACCTGACAGCTCCGAAATGGTTGTGTATAAGGGAGTGAAGTCGAGTGGGGTGAGAGTGATGAGTCTGAGAGGATTTCAAAGTACGGCAGAAGGAACACGATTGGGGAACCAGCCCAGCATGTTTATTTCATGCCTCTTAGTGTGGGAAATCCCCGTCAGCTAGCGTGTCGGTGCAATGAAACGTGAAGGGCATTGCGGATTGGGGAATTAAAAACAAAACAAAACAAAATCATTTTACGTAATTAGAAAACAGCTGCTGATTAATATTTGACAAAAAAGGAAGGTTGAGCAGGTACTTAATTATAGGAACACACACACACACACACACACACACACACACACACACACAGAGGATCCATTTGGCCTTGGCAGAAGTCTGCACTCTTCCCCATACCCTTACAGAGATCATGGCACTCTTCGATGAATCGTGGCAGGAAATGAGCGAACATCTTCACTTGACCCTTCAATCCCAATACAGCTGTAACCACAGTCCCTGCTGCCACTGTCTACCCTCTCTAGAGGCTGCTCCCTCCAGCGACCACAGTCACCAGACAACTGCAACAACTACTGCAAACTTCACCACAGCTGTGCCTCACCATCCTCCCTCTGCACCCCAATCCCCCCCCCCCCCCCCCAGATCACTTTTTTACCCTACCTTCCCCTCCCCCTCTCTTTCCTCCCCTCCACAAGATCTGCCCCAACCCCTTACCACCCCATTCACAACTGTCTGCGAATCGTTGCTTTCATTACCACCAGCTGCATCCACGCAGACGGCATCGCTTCCAGGTCGCCTGGGTGACTGAATGCAGCGGAGGAGAAATAGCCAGAAATTGGTGCTGAGAGAGAGAGAGACTCAAGCATCCGCTAGCCCCGTTTGTACAGTGTAGAAGGGTGGGTTTGGAGGTAGGGAGATGTGGATGGGGAGGGGGGGGGGGGTGATGCTGGATGGGTTGGCAGAAGGCATAATAGGGCCGACAAAGGATGCGGAGTTGGGAGAGCGGTCATAGCGACGGCAGGGGTATGCAGGTTGCGTTAATCATATGTAGGGTTTGGGAAAATGTCGAGGTTTGAATGAATTGCCTGTTTACCTGTCTGTCTGTGTTCTCTGTCTGTCAGTCTGTCTGTCTGTATGCCTCCGTCTGTCTGTCTGTCTGTCTCTCTCTCTCTCTCTCTCTCTCTCTCTCTCTCTCTCTCCCTTTGATCTCATCTCTGTTTTTATTGACCACTGCAAACTAATACTGCCAGCAGAACCATTTGCAGCTGCTGCCTGTTGCTAATGCCGTCTCCCCACAAATGAAACTATGGAGGAAAAGTCTACGAAAACTTCACAGTGAGGACAACCATAATCACCACGTGACACCCCCCCCCCCCCCCCCCAACACACCACCGCCCGCCACCTTTAGGCACTCACACATCCACCCCTTTACCAGCACGCCACTACAATTACAACCTCTGCGTTAGTTGGACACCATCGTCTGATGATTGGTATCTGGACTATCCCCTGTGTACCAAACATCCCAGCAGAATTTCATTTAGGAGTAGATCATTCATGATGGCTCTTGCATATTAGAGGAACAAGAGGAACTTATCAGTGTTGTGTGAGTGTGGTGTGTGTGGTGTGTGTGTGTGTGTGTGTGTGTCGTGTATGATCGTGCGCGCGCGGCTCGCGTGCGCGCACGCGCGCGCGCGCGCGCGCGCGCGCGCGCGCGTGTGGTGTGTGTGTGTGTGTGTGACTAAAACGACAGACGAGCTGCCGCTGAAAGGAAAAGATTGTATCACTCAGAGACATGACTGTGGCCTGAGAGGTTGAGCCATTCAGTAGCATCCCTTGGGATGGTTGGAGTGGAAAAGTTGGCAGCCACCGATGGGCATTGCAAAGTAATGGATCAAAGACGTGCCAGACAGTGGTACCTTTTTTATCAACCACCAGCTGTGGCAGAAATGTGTGTTCGTAGACCAGCCTCATTCCACTGTTCAATGTGACGCTTTTTGCAACTTAGATTTTTTCGCTGGACATATCTGTGTAATTGTTACATACGCATCTGTGTATACGTTTATACAACAACAACAGACAGACAGACAGACACACACACACACACACACACACACACACACCAGGAGAGGAAAGAGCAGAGAGAGAGAGGAGAGAGAGAGAGAGAGAGAGAGAGAGAGTAAATGAAATGCCAGGTGTACACGTGCGGAAAATGCACAAAAGATGTGTGGAGTCCCACAGCAGGGCTCCCCTTCTCTCTCTCTCTCTCTCATCTCTCTCTCTTCTCTCTCTCTCTCTCTCTCTCTCTCTCTCTCTTTGGCTTGCTTGCTCTCTCTAGCTCACACCGAAGAAACCGAACCAACGAGCGAACAGTCATTGGGTTAGAGAAACATATCACATGATCTGACTAAGTTACAAAATGGCAAAATGTACTCTCTCTTCCCTACTCTCCTCTCCTCTCCTCTCCGTCTTCCATCACCCTCGGAAGTCTCCTCCATCCAAAATGTTCCACAGGCCTCTCTCTCGTCTCTCTCATCTCTCATATTGTCTTAAAACGCGAATGGGAGCTGAAACAAACAAACCCTTGGTACCCTCAATTGAAATACTACAAATGGAGATTAGCTCTAAAGAAACAGCTACTCACTGCACATATAATCGTCCGACCAACTATTGCTTTTGTTCGCGATGACATGAGGTGGAGAGTGATATGAGATGATGTGGTTACACAACAGGGGTGGTTGCTGGGCTAGATAAGAATAGCTGGATGTAAAGGTTATATGGACTTGCATATACGCATGTTGTGTCTGTGCGTACAAGCTTGTGAATGTGAGTTGAGATTTTTGTGTCTTAGCAAAACCACCTGGCAATTTTCTCTTTAGATGTCCACACACAACTAATCACGCATTCATGCATGTACCCGGTCCTTAAGGAGCTGGCACGCTTTGTACTGTCGAATAGAAACCGTATTGTCTTTTTTCTCTGTCTTCTTTCTATTCATGTGTTATTATTTCTTTTTCCCTTACCTTTCTGTCTTTGGCTTGTACTTTGCTTAATGCGTTGCGGCACATCTTCACTACGGAAGTCCATTTTCGTTCTGGCTTTCCTCTTCCTCGGCCGACCTGCCCCCCCCCCTCCTCCTTCCGCCGCCTCCGTCCGGTGTCGGCTGGTCTTCCTTCTGTCTTAGGAGCACCTATGGCGATTGCCGCATCATCATCGTCGCTACCCTCAAGTACTCACCAGCCTATCTTCATCGTCTATCATCTCTAAATCCGTCTCGAAATCTCCCACAGCTTCGACTCCCTACTGTCCCCCCCCCCCCCCGACGCCCGTCTCCATGATCTCCGCCTCGCTCTGACGACCCCCTCTTTTTATGTGAAGGCCGACAAGAACTTGAGGCTGTGTTTACAGTACTTTGCCTTATAAGATGTCAGATACTTACCATTGGCTTTATTTTTGCTGTTTGCCAAGCAGACTTCTTTAGGAAATCGCAATTCTGCAACCCGCTGTACTTTCAACACGAGCAACGAAAGGAGCAGACGACCGCCCAGGGGCTAAATGGGCGGATCATCCAGATGTGTCGTCCACACCCACGTTACAGGCTGAATGGCTGCCAGGGTCAACCATTGCAGGAGATAAGGGGCTGGAGACCTCATCTGACAGTACATCAGCTACCAGAAGATAATGTGTTCAGATGGGCAGCTAAAATGGGCAGCTAAAATGGTACCGTCATGGGACAAAAGTCTGTTCCCTCTCAGCACGTCCGGTGCTAACTACCTACAGGCACCTGTTGCTGAAAACTTATTATTCTTACCTTTAGGCTGGACTTAACTCGCTGGTGCTTGGTAATCTGGCCCTTCCAACTCAAAACATGCTGTCAGCGTCTCGGTAGAGAGTCGTAGAGGAAGTGGAGGTAGGCAAGTCAGTTGATTCCAGCAAGTGGTGAGTGCACAGCGCAGATCAGCGACAGTACTGATGCGGCGAATGTTTTTCGTCACTTGAGTCTTGAGGACTTGCCACACGTTCTCGATCGGATTTAGATTTGGAGATTGAGGGGGCCAGAAAAAAAAACACGGGAACTCTGTGCTGTCGCTTCCAGGTCTCGGTGTGAGCCGAGCGGTGAATAGAGACGTTGTCTTCTTGCAGGTACCAACGTTTGTTTGGGTAGTGGTCGGCAACAAACGGCAGAAAGTTGTTTTCCAGTACACCAGTGTACTTCTGACTATTGGTACTGCCTTCCACGAACACCAGTGGTCCAACTCTGTCATACAAAATGCATTCCCCACACCATCAACTTCAATGTAGTCTTCGGGCCAAGATGGACGCTGCACAGAGAAAGCACTGACCACTTCTCTTCGACTTTCCACCATAGTTTTACACGTCCACTGGGCTTGATCACAATGGTCATTTCATCACTGAAAATAACATTCTTCCACTGATCGTTCACAGTCCAGTGAAGTTTACTCCTACAGTACCGCAGCTGCTTCTTTCAGTTCGCTTCCTTGATGACTAGTTTCTTCACTGGGGGATGCTTTGAATAGCCAAGTCCATGCAGATTTCGCTTGATCGTTTTTTGGGTTGACTTCAATGGAGGTTGATGCACGGAATTCGGCTGAAATTTCAGAGACTGTGGCAGATCTGTCCCGTTTTACGATCCTTGACAGTACAGACACGCACCTGTTAGTGAACACTCTGGGCCTGCCACTCCTAGGTTTGTTTTCTACTAACACGCACCTGTTAGTGAACACTCTGGGCCTGCCACTCCTAGGTTTGTTTTCTACTATATTTCTGTCACGATAGCGTTTGTACACTTTCCCGACGGTTGACCTGTACAAGTTCAACACATTTCCCACCTCAAACACCCGAAGCCCCTGGTCTATGAACGACACAATGTATTTGGTCATCTCCTCTGTGAGCTGTTTGTTTGCCGATACCATGCCAGATCTAACAGCAGACCGCAAGCACCAAACGACAGTTCGACGATTTTTTTCTTTACTTCACACAAAAGAATACACTTGTGAAAATGACGTCAGTGGTTTTCAGTACACAAAACATGTCACTAACGCTGAAATATTGGCTGGACAATCTAGTGGAAACAACCACTTCAAATCTGTCCGCCATTAGAGGGGACAGATTGTTGTCCCTTTACCTGTATACTTCATGTTGGGCACCGTCATAGCTAAATTCGTAATGTTTGTTCACAAACTTGGTGTTTTACGACTATGGTAACCTGGTGTAAGAAGCTGTAAAAACTAACGTACCATAAATACTATCAAAGGAAATGACATATTAAGAGTTTCATAAGGAGGCCACGTTCACATCCCTACAAGATAACTTCCCTTTAAAAAGAGCTTTCTGTGAACACTTGGTAAACAGATACTAAAACAATGAACGAGCTGAAATGTATGTGTAATTGGCATTGATTAAGAACATTAAACTTAACTTTTTTTTTAAACATAAATTCCTTTTGATCCGTCATGGAAAGAAAACAGTAAAAAATTCATGTTTGAAGGCGAGTCAGTGGTATGTTTCTTGTGCAGTGATTCTGGCGATTTACAACGCCACTTCAATTTAATAGCCTTGCTGTGTCAGATTTTGCTCCTGTGTGTGTCAGTCAAGACTTTTTTTTCACTCTTGGGGTTAAGAGTGCAATAGAGGTTGGGAAGAAGGGGGTGAAGGTGGGGAGGAAGGGCTGATGGGGGGTTGATGGGGTGCGGATGGAGATCTAAAAGAGAGTAATGGGTCTTGCTGGTCAGATTGCGCTGATAAGCGTTTCAACCGGAGGCGGAGGCGACGGAGGTATCGCTAAAAATCTTGAACAAAACGTACTTCGCAGATGACGTCTCGCTCAGGAGACTGCTCCATTATCACTACCTTGCTGTCAGCGAAAACCAGACGAGGGAGGGAAAAAGACACGGTAAAGTGCGTGTTGCACGTGCACTGAACAGGCCAAGTAGTTTGGAGTGATTTGTAGAGGGAATGGGGTGCGACTAGGGCTGGAACAGAGCGCCTGAGGGGGAATCATGTGACAGAATCTGACCGCTAATTGAAGCAGGAAGATTGTAATCAGTTGTCCATTCACATCAAGGACGCGGTTTTGCCAGAGTCTTGCCCGCACGTGCACGTAACCCTAGGGCGCGGTAAAACAAAGTATTGTGACAGAAAGTTATCCAAGTACCGCATTCTGATTTTTAAAAATCTTTTGGTACATACAGGCTTAATTGCCCCAAAACATTTTTTGGTGCATTGTAAACAGAATCCACGGCTTCTTGCAGTTCTATGCTTATAACTTCTGTTCCTCTCTTTGGTTCTGCCTTTCTTTTGTCTCTCTTTACTGCTGTCTTATAATTCACTGCCCTTGTGACCCATTTACTGTGTTTGTTAATTGTGTTTGCTTGCTTGTTTGTTTTCCTGATCATAATTCAAAACGTGGCAGCTTTTCGTTGTTGATTGTATTGGACGCCGGTGACAAGTATTTAGAGTGTAGACACTGACCAGAATGGACACTAGCCATTCATTCTACAGTGTAAATTTGCGGAGATTTAAAAAAAAAATGTATTTTCGTCGGATTTTTTTTTTCCTAAATGTAGGGGAGAAAAATCAAACGAGACAGCTGGCTCTCCACACACTGGTATAGTTATCCACTTAAACAATGTCAGTGGTGGGGCTTTCATGTTTGTTTGTTTGTTTTTTGTTGGTTATCATCATTATCATTATGAGTACTTATATAGCGCCTATCCTCGGTTAGAGACCAAGCTCTAAGCGCTTTACAGTCGACACTCGTTTACACGACGGGCTGCCTACCTGGGTAGTGCCGACTGAAGAGCTGCCAGCTGGCACTTCATTCAATCGTTTCCCGTGTCATCCAGTCAATATCGTTCAATATCGTTCACTCAATTTCCTCACTTCCTTCATTCATGGTTTTGTCTGTTATATGAAATATGTAACCACTCTTTTTTTCTATTTGTTCCTTTTTCAGGATGCTACATTTTTTTTTTACCAATGATGAATGATTAATAATTTTTAAGCATAAGATTTCTTCGATTTTTGTGAAAAGTGTGGGAAAAAAAAGAAGAAGAAGAAGAAAAAAAATGTTAGATGGCCAGCGCAAACGTACATAATGGACTATGTGCATCACAATGGTGGTACGTTTTATAAGTTGAGTAAGAAATATTGAATACTTTCTAATTCCAAGTTTTAAAATGCATTGCACACTACAGTGCTCTTCAGTTGATGAAAATAATTGTAGGCGAAAACGACTACCTGAAAGAGCCATGCGGGCTTGCTTGAATCGATCTAGTCACACTGTTAAGAGACAAAATGGAAAAAGAAAAAGAGTTACCATAATATGCTTACATTGCCAGCCTGTTGAAAGTGCATAGATCACACACACACGCACGCACACACACACACATGCACACACACACACACACACACACACACACACACACACACACACACACACACAGAGAGACAGAGAGAGAGAGAGAGAGAGAGAGAGAGAGAGACCGGAGAGAGAGAGAGAGAGAGAGAGAGACAGACAGAGAGAGAGACAGAGAGAGAGAGACAGAGAGAGAGGTTGTCATCATTCCTGAAAGTTTGGGCTTCTGTCAGATGATGCCACAATTTTTGGTAAGTAATGTTAAAACAAAAAGGCCATACTACTTCATCTATCTTAATTCTCCCTTTTCGCTGTCAGACACGTTGTGCTATTTTGCTGTTTCATGGTTTACATCTCACATAAAAGCAGTGTCTGTTTAGCTCGGAAATATATAAAAGTGTTTGTAATCAAATTGTCAGAACAAGGAAGACACACGTAACGCTTGCACTCATATAAAAACACACGTGTGCTGCAAGGCATCAGAACAAATAGCGGGCATTTTATTCGCAATTACTCTTCCATAGGATGGCAAACGTTCCCCGACCTGCTTTACTTCACAATTTGTTTAAAAAGAGAAACGCGACACCTGGTATAACATGGCTATGCAGAAACATCGAGAGACCAGTTTCTGTGATATCTTAAACCAAGGACTCAGACGTTTAATCATTAACAATTCTCTTCCACCTGTTCCTCCTCCTCAAACGCCTCTGTCTGTCTGTCTGTCTGTCTGTCTGTCTCTCTCTCTCTCTCTCTCTCTCTCTCTCTCTCCTCTCTCTCTCTCTCTCTCTCTCTCTCTTAGTGCTTGGTGCCAGACAGGCTGGCACACTCTCTGTCGTTCACTTCGTGTTTGTCTGTCATCCGCTGTCTGAACCATTCCTTCTCTCTCTCTCTCTCTCTCTCTCTCTCTCTCTCTCTCTCTCTCTCTCTCTCTCTCTGTTGTCCTAGTCCTGTTGATTTCTTCATTCAGTCAGCCTCTAATTTAATTGTATATAACGATTACGTTTTCACATCAAGCTTGTTGAACAGGGCAACAGCTTGTCCAATAACCTGCTGTCAGAAGCCAGTCCACCTCCTGCTTCTTCCCCATCTCCTTCTCCTCTCTGTCTTTCTGTCTTTGTCTGTCCTGTCTTTTCTTTAATCGCAATCCCTCCCGAAGGCAGATCTATATGTATTGCCTGCTTATATATATATATATATATATATATATATATATATATATATATATATATATATATATATATATATATATATATGTGTGTGTGTGTGTGTGTGTGTGTGTAAACAGTACACGTCTTTACTCTGGCTCTGGCTACTTTCGCGCCTTTGAAGTGTTTGAGTGTGTCTGTGTGCGCCAGTGCCTTCCTTTCTTTCCTTTTAGCGACGTACTCGACAGCACCTCGAGATGGGCCGCACTAGTTGGCTGGTCCAGCAAGAGCCAGGGAGAGAGGCTTTGTCAAAGAGGGTGAAGTTCACCATGGCAGCTGGACTTCTTGCATTTTTTGTGCATATGTCTGATTCATAGAATGTACCTGACGCAAGACGTCAAAAGTTCTAAATCTTTTTTTCGCGTTGGTACAATGATACTGTGTAGCCAAGGCACATTATCTACACAGTGTGCTACTCAGTCACGCCAAAAGCCCACACTTCAGTTAGAACCACACTGTTTTGATACAGTCTTCTATTACAGTGGTTGCTAGACTTTTCGGTTAGTCTGGCCAACGCCAAAAGTATTGTTGATTATGTCCCTTCGAGGAAAGGGGTGCACACACACACACACACACACACACACACACACACACACACACACACACGAACGCGCGCGCGCGCACACACACACACACACACACACACACAACACACACACACACACACACACACACACACACACACACACACACACACACACACACACACACACACACACACACACACATACACATATGCTCACACGCATGTTCGCGCATGGGGAGACACACACACACACACACACACACACACACACACACACACACACACACACACACACACATACTCACACGCATGCTCGCGCATGGGCAGACACACAGACATACATACACGCACGCACACACACACACACACACACACACACACACACACACATATATACACACGCGCGCGAGAACGAAATACCAGTCTTCTGTTGTTTACTTACAAAAGGATTATATAATTCGGATATGTAGATGAATATTATAGCATCTAGATGTATGAGGATTTCTACAACGGACATTTCAGAATTCTCAGTCAAGTTGAACACATGAACTGTTTTATTATCTGTGTTGTCTTGTGAAAGAGAAGAGAGAGGAGAGAGAGAGAGAGAGAGAGAGAGAGAGAGAGAGAGAGAGAGAGAGAGAGAGAGAGAGAGAGTGTGTGTGTGTGTGGAGAGAGAGAGAGAGAGAGAGAGAGAGAGAGAGAGAGAGAGAGAGACTAAAACATGGGAGGTGTCAGTGATAAATGTAACGAAAAAGCCATGAATGGCCAATGACAGGCATAGCAAACCTCCGGGAACTTTTCACCCAGCTAGACTAAAGCCACATTGTTACATTTATAACTGAGAAACCGAGAGGAGCTGATGTACAATTTATGCTTTGTAAGTCGACAGAATGTCGTAGAATGTGTGACGGTTGGCGGTTTGTTGAGGCCAATCCCAAGAATCAAAACTGCGTGAAGATCTGCGAGCACAAGAACATTTTGTTCATGAGCCCATTTTGTTTGGCATAGTTTGAAGCCAACTGTCTAAACAAGAATAGTTGTATGTCCACGAGAACCTGTTTTATATTTCTTGTGTGTGTGTGTGTGTGTGTGTGTGTGTGTGTGTGTGTGTGTGTGTGTGTGTGTGTCCCCATTACTCAAGCAACTATCTCTCTCTCTCTCTCTCTCTCTCTCTCTCTCTCTCTCTCTCTCTCTCTCTCTCTCTCTCTCTCTCTCTCTCTCTCTCTCTCGCTTGTGTCTCTGTCTTTGTCCATTCTGACTGTATGTCAGTTTGTCTGTCTGTCTGCCTACCTCTCTGCCTGTCTGTCTGTCTGTTTCTTCCCTCTCTCTCTCTCTCTCTCTCTCTCTCTCTCTCTCTCTCTCTCTCTCTCTCTCTCTCTCTCCCTCCCTCTCAACGCTTCCTCAGCCTTTCTGTCATCTCCTTTTCCAGGACAACCCAGGGTTAAAGGATTGATACATTTCAGTACCGGGCTGTGTTGGGTTTTATGACTGGTCTGTCTGAGGCCGTCTGTTGGTGATCACCAGCACTGGGTTTGTGGACGTCACCGGGAAAGAACTCTCTTTGGATAGTTTGTTCCCTTCTAAATGTCTCCACACTTCCGTTTACTATTCCATTCCTCCCTTCTGTTCCCCTCCTCTTCCAGTCTCTGTCTTCAGTGGCTCTCTGGCCACAGTTGATACTAAAAGTAAGTTTTGTGACTTTCGTAGAGGCGGCGCTTTGTCTCGTTTTCTGATGTCTTCTGTTCCGGTCATTGTATTGACAGGGAAGTTCTGCCCTTGTCTGTTCTGTTCTGTTCTTTCTTTCTTTTGTTTTGTCTGTTGTTATTTTTTTCTCTGAACTAAAATCGGGCATTTAGGTCGCGTTTACTCTTTCAATGGATGGCAAAATAAATAGTTGACCTGTTTTTTGTTTGTTTGTTTGTTTTTTATAAATATATAATAACAACAAGATGTAAAGCATATAAACGTACTCCCAGTTTATTCTCAATACGCGTGATATATTCCATAAAAATTAAAAAACCGTCTTGGGCTGGTGTAACCGTTAGTAATGGCTATTCTGGTAAACATCGGCCATCATCTGTGATCTATAATTACCGAGCACTTTCTGAGATATTCCACAAAAAAAAGAAAAACAAACTATTATGGGCCGTTACCGCCGGCAGTAACGGCTATAACGGTAAACTAAAACATCGGGCATCACCCTTCGCCCATAAATGGACATACCTACAAATTTTCAGAAAGTTCGGCCGAGTACTTTCTAAGATATTTGATAAAAAAGAAAAACCATTATGAGCCGATATAGCCGTTAGTAACGGCTGTAACGGTAAACTAAAACATCGGGCATCATCTGTGATGCATAATGAACATACCTGCTAATTTTCACAAAGATTGGCCAAGTACTTTCTGAGATATTCCATAAGAAGAAAAAACTGGTACAGGCCGTTACAGCCGTTAGTAACGGCTATAATGGGGTAAACTAAAACATCAGGCATCATCCGTGACTCATAATGAAGATACCTGCTAATTTTCAC
>JADBJO010005695.1:70000-80000 GCA_016801955.1 Conus betulinus | reverse complement strand
GCAGCTTGAGATCATAGTGCTATGACCCATATTGTAAAGGTACTTAATTCTAAATGACACTGACAGCGAACTAGCTACGCTAGAGAAGCTGGGGAGTGAGAAGTAGTGGGGGGAGGGGGGGGAATATGGGTATATGAGGGCAAGAGGAGAGGAAGAGGACGTGGAGTGCTCGCTGTTGATCAGAAGCAGTTTGATATCATTGTGCTATGACCCAGATTGTAAAAGAGACTTGATTTTAAATGAGATTGACAGTTACCTAGGTCAGTTATAGAAGCTGGGGAGTTGGAAGTGGGGGGGGGGGGGGGGGGGGGGGTTAGGAAGGAGGAAGAGGACGTGGAGTGCGCGCTCTTGATCAGAAGCAGTTTGATATCGTAGTGCTATGACCCGTATTGTAAATATACTTAAATTCGAATGAGATTGACAGTGACCTAGCTAAGTTATAGAAGCTGGGGATTGGGAAACAGGGGGGTGTGGGGGTGAGGGGGGGGGGGGGGGGGGTTGGGCGGTTTGGGTACGAGTGCAGGAGGAGGAAGAGGCGCGCTCTTGATCAGAAGCACTTTGATATCATTGTACTATGACCCATTTTGTATGGAATCTTTTTTTTTTTTTTTTTTCAATGAGACTGACAGTCAAATAGATACTCTCCCTTCCCCCTTAACATTCCACGTCCCAGTCCCTCTCTGACACCTTCCCCTCACCCCACTGTTTTGTGGCTTTGGTGACGCACTGTACACCTGCAGCTTTGCACAGAGTGATGACTTCTGTTGGGAGAGGCTGACAGAGAGATTTGTCTTAAGCCGTGGGTCATGGCTGTCACTTGGAAATGGTTTGTGCTGCCAGTGGCCTGAACCCAGACATACCCATGAAGGGTGCGTGTTTATAAATGTTTTCACAAAGTGATTATAGAAATTACAACAAAATTCCTATTTAAAAAAAAACGAAAAAAAAAACAAACAAACAAAAAAAATCCTTTGAAAATAAAATACAGCGTTGTTCTCCACCCTTACCCTCCCCTCACCTCCCCTCCCCCTTCATCCCTCGTTTGCTTTCCACCAGCCGTCAACCACCACGAAAAACCTTGTTTTCCCATTACCTCCCTCTTATAGAAACCTGGTCCCCTTCCTCCTTATCTTCATCCTTTCCCATCAGTAATCAGAGAAAGCCACATCACCACCACCACATTTCCCTAACTCCTTTTTTCAGCGAAGTTTCTGTGGGTGCTTACCGTCTGTGGTAGTATTTGGACAGTAAGCAGTGGAGAGGCAGAGGAACTTTCCAAGATAGAGGTCCAGAGGCCAGATCCATGGACATAGTAATTGAAATCATCTGGTCATCATGTAAGGTCTGGCGTTAGAGCCTATGGTGCCAGAAACGTCCTCCTGAAAGACACCCTGATAATGTGTGTGTGTGTGTGTGTGTGTGTGTGTGTGTGTGTGTGTGTGTGAGCGTGCGTGCGTGCATGCGCGCATGTGTGTGCGCGCGCGCGCGCGCGCGCGCGCGTGTGTGTGTGTGTGTGTGTGTGTTTATTTTCATACTGTTTATTTAAAGCACTGTTTACAGCGAAATAAATTACATTTAGCATTTTGGTAAAATCATTTCTCTCCGTTTAATGAGACGCTAAATCATTGCACCAAGTGATAGCTGAGGTGATCATGCCTTTAGAGACAAATTATTTCCAAGCAATCTGCGGTCGTTTTGCTGCAGTATACATTCAATTCATGGGGAAGCGCGCAAAGCTCGCCATGGCCATGTGTGTCAACACAAACCGAGCGAGAAGAGCTCAGACGCAGTGCATTTTCCTCACTGTCATACTGTTCCAACTGCTGATGTGCGCAAACGACATTGAGACGAACCCTGGTCCTGACTCTCAACTGGAAAACAACACTGAGCGATTTACTACATCAACATGAGACAAAGTTAAAAGATTTTTTGTGTCAGCAACTTGAAACACGTTTCGATTCGCTTGGCAAAGACTTATTAGCAAAAGTGGACAACATGCTGGGAGCGATGAAAACACAGCTACAATACCTACAAGCCAAAACAGCAAATCTTGAAGATCGTTTTTACTCATGTCAGAAGAAACAAAACAAAACAAGTCAGTTCTGATATGGAAGATAAGCTTAAAAAAATTTCAAGTGAGTTCAGCGAAAAAACTTGACACGTTAGAATCATTTTCAAGGAGAGACAACCTCAAGTTTTTCAATCTATCCGCAATCGTTTCATGAAAACTACGAAGAATGTGCAAAGAAAGTGATCAACGCACTTCAAGACACTGTGCCAGGGAAAACGTGGTCCTCTGAGGACATTGTACGCGCCCATCGTCTTGGCCGAAGCAGTGACTTTTCTAAACCACAGCCTGTCATTGTGAAGTTCGCAAGATGGTCAGACAAAATGAGTGTCCTGACAAAAGGACGAGAGGGGCTGCGAAAGAAAGGGATCAGAGTGGCAGATGACCTAACAACCAAACAACAGCAGATCATTTCGAGACTACCAAGCTGATGGAATACGTGCATTCTACAGAGGAGGAAACAAGCTGGTTGTAGCAGGTCCATTCCGAACTCCTGCTCTAAGCAGCGGTAGCTACGCTGATGCTACACGGCGCGGAGCCAGTCAAAGTGAGCACGATTAATACAAGGGCAACAGGCTGGTGGTACACGCAGGCAACAGTGGCAGGGGCAGACGACGACACCAGCAGCAGTACCTGGAGCCACGCTGCAACCGCTACAACGAAGGTGATCAAACCTACTCCAGCGAACATTACCGCGCTGACGGGCAAAGGAGCGACAGTAGGAGGCCGGGAGTACAAACAAGGATTTCCGTATAGAGACAGGGGCCATCCATCGGCTGACTACTACAGACACTATGGAGGTGGGAGATGGCACGGGAAGGGAGGGGGTACAGGACTGGAGCTGTCCAGTTCAGCCATACTACAGCTACAACTACAGCTCTATGCACCACTTCCCACCACTGCCATCGGTACGAGACACTGACCTTATCAGTATTCAGCCTCACATTCCCGACACCCAGACGGACAGCACGAGCGACAGGACAACCCAGAGAAAGACACCATCACACAGTGTGACCGACCAAGTGTCCGACAATGAAAAGGTGATGGACGGAAATCTTGACACAAACGACATCTTGAAAGGTGACGATGTGGGACAGACATATGATGCGACAGACTCAGTGCATGGCAATGGAAAGAGGACAGACGGTGATTTTGACACAAACCAAATCTTGAAAGGAAACGATTCCGACGAGACCAAAACCGATGGACAAGGACAGACACTTGACGATGACACACTGCCACCGCTGACTGTGGCTGGTATTGCCAAGGGTAGTGAAAGCGATAAAGAAAATGACACTGTGATCATCACTAAGACCACTGGAAAACAAGCCAGCCCGAAGGACAAAACCCCCACGACAGACTCCCCCCGGACAACAACAGCAGCGAAAAGGATGACGAACAGAACACGGACACTGGAATGACAGACAGCGTGACAAATCCAGTTAACAAAAACACAAATGATGAGACACACACACACCAACTGAACCAGTTCAAGAACGGACAATAATTGAGCGGAACAAGGACGACAGAACTACCACAGCCCCTACGGAGCGATTGACTATGCCCTCGAGTGACAATGCACGCGGCAGACCTGTAACTCGGCTGAGGAGTAGTTCCACGACTCCCACAGGTAAACGCCAAGCAACCATTCAAGAAACCACAAAAACACAGTAAAACTACGAAACACAGCGACTTATAGGGACTCGGCCAGGCTCATGTCATGCAAAATCTCAAGTTTATGACCTACAACATTGAAGGTCTGTCTCGGATTTACGATCCTGAGGTAAGGTCTTATATTGCTGAATTTGACTTTAGTCTCGTAGTCGAAACATTTGCAACTAAATTTCCTGATCATTTGTTTCCAAAACACAGTGCTTACGTCATACCAGGCGTTAAACTGTCTGATAGTGCAACAGCTAGATTATCAGGAGGATTGACTCTGCTGGTGAAAAAAAGACATCGTCAAGTACACTGAAAAGATTGATGTGGATTATGACAATATTATAGTGTTAAAACTGTCTAAGGACCTTTTTGGCACGATATCACCAGTGATTCTGTTTGGTGTGTATGTACCGCCTAACAACTCTTCCTATTACCATGATACGGACATAACAAATGGTATTAGGATGTTGGAGCAGTGTATTATGGATGTGATAGAGTCTTTTGGAAACTTACCGTTCCTGTTGCTCGGAGACTTCAATGCACGGACTGGGGGTGAAAACAGTACAGATGATGATGATGACGATGAAAGGATGTGTCCTTTGCATGAAGAAAACGCTGACAGTGTTGTTTTCCGTACCTCAAAGATGAGATACAGAATGATTTTGGCAAATAGTTGTTAAATGTCTGTAATTCTTTTGATTTGTTTATACTTAATGGTGCCATTCAAGGTGATATATGACTTTGGCCACTTTACCTACGTTTCTCTACAGGATGCAGTATTGTTGATTATGCCATTGTGTCTCGATGATTGTTGAATTATTGTGTGTCATTGAACATAACGCCAAGAATAGAATTAAACACATGCCAGTTGAAGTTTTATTTAATGCTAATGTCAACGTAGCTAATCAACAGAATGTAACATGTAGTACGTTCAAGTTCGAAAAGATTGTCTGGGACCAAGATAGAATTGACGATTTTAAAGACACAAATTGTCAACTGCTGAGTTTAGGAATAAAATGACAAAAGCATCTAACCTTGTTGATATTGATATCAACGAAGCAATACAAGTGTTTAAAGAGTCACTGATTGATATCAGTTCATGTATGAGAAAGTCAATTACTGTTGGCAAAGAAAGAAAAGACCCGTGGTTTGATAAGGAATGCTCTCAACACAAGAAGGAACTCCGTCACGATCTAAGAAGATACTATAGAAGTAGAGATGACGACGAGGAAATCAGAAATACTTATAACCAGAAGCGCGCAGAGACTACAAAGAGCTTCTGAGACTGAAAAAAGAAGGACCATCGGGCAAATATAATGAAAGATTTTACACGATAACGTAAACGATTCTGCCAAATTTTGGAGTAAGTTGAAATCTCTATCATGTAAAAGACCTGTTCAAAATGACATCAGCAAGGATAAATGGTACCAACACTTCTCACAAGTTTTTCAGTCTGGTCTGTCCTTCGATGAAACTATTGAGACTGTTGATGAGAGGGACGAACAAATCGATGTAGACCAAAACCAGTTTAATACAGATTCTCTTGAATGTGATATTTCAGAAAGTGAAGTGTATGCTGCGATTCGTTCTCTAAAAAATGGTAAGGCTGCAGGCCCTGATGGGATTGTTGGAGAGATCTTCAAAAACTCTGTTACAGTGATTGTTCCGTTTCTGATTATTCTGTTCAATAAATTGTTTTCTACCGGAGATTATCCTTCACAGTGGTCAGAAGCTATCATCCAACCGTTGCATAAAAAGGGCGATCGAAATGTACCTGATAATTATCGAGGAATATCATTACTGAATGTGTGCAGTAAATTATACAGCCACATACTTAACGAACGACTGAATAGATGGATCGAAGAGAACGATGCTATCAACGAAAAGTCAGGCAGGCTTTAGGAAAAATTACAATACCATTGATCATGTTTTTACACTGTTTGCCATGGCTCAAAAGCAGTTACTGTTACACAAAAAAATGTTTGTTGCATTTATAGATTTCAGAAAAAGCTTTTGACTCCATTGTTCGAGCAAATCTATGGCGTGTTTTAAAGAAAAGAGGAATTAATGGGAAAATGTACAGAGCTATTACTAGTATATACAACACTGTGAAGGCAAGGGTTAGAGTTGGACACGATTTAAGCGACGCGTTTATGTGCCCCTTGGGTTTTAAAACAGGGGGAGGTGTGTAGTCCCGTTTTGTTCTCTCTGTTTATAAATGAGCTGGCTGTAGAAGTAATCAAAAAGGTAAAACATGGAATTCAACTTACCCCCGATTTTCTAGAAATCTTAATACTTATGTTTGCTGATGACGTTATCCTGCTGTCCGATTCAGTCATCGGTTTGCAAAATCAGTTGAAACGTCTTACATGACACAGCTGAAAGACTTGGCCTGATAGTAATTTAGATAAATCAAACATTGTCGTGTTTAGAAATGGTGGACATGTCTCTCAACACGAGCAATGGTTCTTTGGACCAACAAAAATGACAGTAGTGAACATGTACAAATATTTGGGAATTATCATGTCCACGAGACTTTCCTTTTCTCATTGTTTGTATGATATGTCTAGCAGAGCAAAGATGGGCGTGATTAATATATTCAAACTCTTGTGGTCTATTGGAGAAAAATCACCAGCTGTGTTCTTTAAACTCTTCGACACGCAAATCCAGCCAGAACTTAGTTACGGTGCAGAAATATGGGCAGAAATATGGGGTATGATTGGAAATGTTGACATTCTAGAAAAAGTGCTCCTTTTTGCCTTGAAAAGGTTTCTGAATGTAAGTGTAAGAACTCCTAATGCAATGGTTTTATGGAGAATTGGGAAGATTCCCGTTGTGTGTTAATCTGTATATAAAGAGTATCAAATACTGGTTGAGAATTTTAAAAATGCAGCCTCATCGACTTCCGTCTAAAGCTTATAAAATGTTCTATTTTTTTCACCATAGAGACAAGAATACATGGGCATCTACCGTCTGCTTCTTTCTTTACAAATATGGTTTTGAAGAAGTGTGGGAGAATCAAGGGGTAGGTAATGAAAAAGAGTTCTTGAAGACATTGAGAGAGAGACTGATTCAAGATTACAGAGCGCAGTGGCATACCGAAATAACACAGAGTGATCGTTTCCACCTTTACAGGACATTTAAGAGTGATTTGATTTTGGCCCCATACCTACAATCAGTCAGTCATTTACAGGCAAGAAGTCTAATCAGATTAAGATTAGGTGTGTCGCCACTAAATGTACATAGAATGCGTTTCCGGAGAAATGTGACGGAAAATGAGTTGCTGTGTCCATGTTGTGGACTTCAAATAGAGACAGAGACCCACTTTGTTTTACAATGCCCTTTGTATCAAGAGTTAAGAGAACAATACATACCAGCCAAGTATTACAACAGCCCTTCCCAATTTAAGTTAACCATGCTGTTTGCATCTGAATGCAAATCAATGATCGTTCGCCTTGCTCTGTTCATTGAAAAAAGCTTTTAGAATACGCTACAACTTCCTGAGTCATGAGTGAATTTGCTTTAGACAGGCAACCGATTTGTGTGTGTGTGTGTGTGTGTGTGTGGGGGGGGGGGGGGGTCGTGTGTGTATGTGTGTGTGTGTGTGTGTGTGTGTGTGTGTGTGTGTGTGTGTGTGTGTGTGTGTGTGTGTGCGGCATGCGTGCGTGCGTGCGTGCGCGCGCATGTATGTTGTGTATCTGTGTCTGTGACTGTGTATGCTCACTGAGTTGTCTTACGTTCTAAGAAACCCATCATGCTTGCTAATGTGAAAACCCACCATGACATGGGCCTATGGCCTATTCATTAAACCATTCAGAGTTCAGAGTTCTTTCCCTCTGTCTCTCTACTTCATGTTGTCTGATTCTCTCTCTCTCTCTCTCTCTCTCTCTCTCTCTCTCTCTCTCTCTCTCTCTCTCTCTCTCTCTCTCTCTCTCTCTCTCTTCCAATCATTCCCCAGCCTTCCTCTCATCTCCCCATCCACGATAGCCCAGGGTTAAGGCATCTGTGTGGACTTTAGTGCCAGGGCGTCTGGGGTTTTATCACTGGTCTCTCTGAGTTCGTCTCCTGATCACCACCACTGGTTCTTGGGGACTCACAGTGAAAGGATTCTCTTTTGATTGTGTTTCCCTCTGTGTGTCTCCATGCATCCATTTCTTCTTCCATTCATCCCATCTGTTCATCTTTCCCGTCTAGTTCGTGTCTTGACTGGCTCTTTGGCCAAAGTTGGTACTAAAAGTAGTTTAGTTGCTTTTTGTAGATCAGAGTTTGTTTTGTTTTGTGGGTGTTTTTTTGTTGCTGTTGTTGTTGGTTTGCTTTGTTTTGTTTTGTTTGGGTCATTGTACTGGCAATGATGTTCAACCCTTAGGGTTTTTTTTTTTTGTTTGTTTTTTTTTTGCCTTTTGTTTTCCTCTGTCTTCATGTTTTGCTTGCCATGAAGTTGAAGGAAGGTGTGTGTGTGTGTGTGTGTGTGTGTGTGTGTGTGTGTGTGTGTGTGTGTGTAGCTGTGTTCATTTTCACACTTATTGTTTAAAGCACTGTTTAAGGAAAATAAACTACATCTAGCATTTTGGTAAAATCGTTTTTCTCTATCTGTTTGTCTCTCCATCTCTGTGTGTGTGTGTGTGTGTGTGTATGTGTGTGTGTGTGTGTGTGTGTGTGTGTGTGTGTGTGTGTGTGTGTGTGTGTGTGTGTGTGTGTGTGTGTGTGTGTGTGCTCGCGCGCGCGCGCGCGCATACACACATGCAGAGAGAGAGAGAGAGAGAGAGAGAGAGAGAGAGAGAGAGAGAGAGAGAGAGAGAGAGAGAATAAAAACGGAAGCATACTAGAAAGACAGGGGTCTCTTTACCAAGATTCCCGCGCGTTCTTGTTTTATTTTAAGTTGAACTCTGAGAGTTACACAGCGGGAACTCTCAATCCCATCATTTGTTGCAAGGTCTCTTGGGGGCTAGCCAGATTTTCTAACAATGACGTTTCATTGGTGGGGGAGTGAGATATAGAAGCTGGGGAATGGGAAGTAGGGGGAGGGCGGGAGAAGGAGGTGGTGGACGTGGCATGGTGTGCGCGCTCGTGATCAGAAGCAGTTTGATAACATAGTGCTATGACCCATGTTGTAAAGATACTTGATTTGGTGTTGGGCGGTGTTACGAGGGCAGGAGGACGAAGAGGACGTGGAGTTCGCGCTCTTGATCAGAAACACTTTGATATCATTGTACTATGACCCATTTTGTATAGAATCTTTTTTTTTCTTAATGAGACTGGCAGTCAAATACATACTCTCCTTTCCCCCTTAACATTCCACGTCCCAGTGCCTCTCTGACACCTTCCCCTCACCTCACTGTGTTGTGGCTTTGGTGGTACACTGTACAGCTGCAACTTTGCATATTGTTATTACTGTTCTGTTGGGAGAGGCTGACAGAGAGATTTATCTTAAGCCGTGGGTCATGGCTGCCAGTGACCTGAACCAGACATACCATGAAGGTTGCGCGTCTATAATTGTTTTGAGAAAATGATTACAGAAATTGCCCCCCCCCCCACCCCCACCCCCCATCCCCACCCCCTAAAAATGATCCTAAAATAATCCTTAAAAAAAGAGTAAACTTTGAAAATACAATGCAGCGTTGCTCTGCACTCCTTCCCCTCTCCTTATCTCCCCCCTCCCCCTTCAACCCTTGCTCACCTTACCACCAGCCCTCAACCACCACGAAAAGCCTTGTTTTCGCCCTTGCCTCCTTCTATAGAAACCTGGTCCACTTCTTCGTCATCTTCATCCTTTCCCATCAGAAGTTCAACAGAAAGCCAGTAATCAGAGACATCACCACCACCACATTCCCTAACTCCTTTTTTTCAGCGAAGTTTCTGTGGGTACTTACCGTCTGTGGTAGTATTTGGACAGTAAGCAATGGAGAGGCTGAGGAACTTTCCAAGATAGAGGTCCAGAGGCCAGATCCATGGACTTAGTAATTGAAATCATGTAAGGTCTGGCATTAGAGCCTATGGTGTCAGAAACGTCCTCCTGAAAGACACCCTGATAATGTGTGTGTGTGTGTGTGTGTGTGTGTGTGGTGTGTGTGTGTGTGTGTGTGTGTGGTGTGTGTGTGTGTGTGTGTGTGTGTGTGTGTGTGTGTGTGTTTCAGAACATTTTGCACCCCATCCTATCCATATTCTTCCACCCTCTTTTTGTTGCAGATTGACTTCTGTAAAAATAAGGAACAACAAACACACTGCCTGTCGAATTCGCAAAGCCTCATCGTATCACAGTGCGGGTCATAA
>JADBJO010005695.1:62500-65000 GCA_016801955.1 Conus betulinus | reverse complement strand
GTGCGCAATTTCAAAAGACATTAGGAGAAGCTATTTGCTGCAAGGTAAATGTGTGTGTGTGTGTGTGTGTGTGTGTGTGTGTGTGTGTGTGTGTGTGTGTGTGTGTGTGTGTGTGTGTGTGTGTGTGTGTGTGTGTGTGTGTGTGTGTGTGTGTGTGTGTGTGTGTGTGTGTGTACGGTGCGCTGTGTGCGTGCGTGCGTGCGTGCGTGCATGCGTGTGTGTGTGTGTGTGTGTGTGGTGTGTGTGTGTGTGTGTGTGTGTGTGTGTGTGTGTGTGTGTGTGTGCATTAATCTGAACTGAGCTGTAATCTGTATATTTTCCTCCTCCACCTACATGTTCACCTACATGTTCTTAATGTGCTAATCCAACTCTCTCTCTACTCTCTCTCTCTCTCTCTCTCTCTCTCTCTCTCTCTCTCTCTCTCTCTCTCTCTCTCTCTCTCTCTCTCTCTCTCTCCTCTCTCTCACACTCTCTGACACACACACACACACACACACACACACACACACACACACACACACACACACACACACACACACACACACACACACACCACACACACACACACACACACACACACACACACACACACACACACACACACCATTATATTCAGATGAAGACAACGTCAAGAAAAGTAACAGAATTGCACCATCAATTCGCCCAGATTGTATTGCCATAAAGGACGTTAACCTCAATCATTTGTGTTCATATATAACCACATCAAAATGTGTCGCTTCTACCCTAACTCTAAACGACTTCATTCCGTGCATTTTGCCGGACAGGAGACACACACACGATTTCACAGTAAAGCCAGAGGAGGTATCCCATAACAGAGAAGTGGACATCGTTTTGTTTGAGATGTAAGCACGCAACAAATATGATCATTGCAGAGTGTTCGTGGGCCAAGATGGTGGCCTCACGACCAAGAGGGTCTGTTCTTGTTCTCGTCAAACCTCAGTAGTTGACTTGCATCTTACACAGACGACGGTGAACCACCCAGCTGTTGTCTGTTTATTGATTTCTCTTTCAGCGTGTTTTCTCTGTCTGTCAATGATGGTAGGTCTGTCGTCTGTCTAAACCAAAACCATCTTGACCGTGTAACTTGACTCTCTCTCTCTCTCTCTCTCTCTCTCTCTCTCTCTCTCTCTCTCTCTCTCTCTCTCTCTCTCTCTCTCTTCTCTCTCTCTTTCTCTGACACACACATAGACATAACACAGACACATAGACACACAGACACACACTACACGCGCTCGCGCACAGACACTCACACACACACACACACACACACACACACACACACACACACACACACACACACACATACACACCACACACGCGCGCGCGCGCGCGCGCGCATGCACACACGCACGCACGCACACGCGCGCGCACACACACACACACACACACACACACACACACACACACACACACACACACAACGCGTGCACGCGCGTGTGCATACGCGCACTGACCATCACATACACTCACACCGTCTTTATTCCACAGTATGCAAAGATAAACAGGAACAATGGTTGAACATCCTTGTGAAGAGATTGAAAGAAAAAAAAAAAACAACAGAAGACTTCAAACAATGACACACAAGCACCAAGTCTATGGAAGCCACACAAACAAACGTTTATTATCAACTTTAGCGAAAGCGTTCGTCCGAACAAAGCTTTAAAGGGAAAGACGAATAGACAGGATGAATGGAAATCAAATGGTCATGTGGGGACATAGAGAAGGAAGAACAGTATCGAAAGATAATTCCCCCTCTGTGAGTTTGCCCATAGCCAGTGTTTGGGATCAGAAGACGACCTTTTGACAGTGGAGTTAGAAAACCCCAGACAGTCTGGCACTAACATCCACGAAGGATTTTCTGCCCCCAGCCTCCCTGTCATAGAAAACCTTTACAAGGATTAGAGGGTATTTTAAATGAGAGGGAGGGAGAAGGAAAGAAAGACCAGCCGCCGTGGCGAAGTGGTTAGCGTCGCGGACTCCCGCCTGGGAGGTCGTGGGTTCGAATCCCATCAGAGTCATGTGGGTTTTTCTGCCCCGACCGGTAGAGTTGAGTTGAGTTTGCTGCGGACTTAGTTGGGAAGACTGGGACCACACAGTCGAGTTTCATCCACTTAATGGATGCGCTTCTGAGAGTGTTGCTCCAATTTCCGGACAAACACTGCAGGTGCCTGTATATCTCGGGCCTGGTTGATGCCGGGATATATCATGAAAGGAAGCGTAGCGTAGAGTACAGCCTGTCATATAGTCTCAGACCGAAATGGAAATCCGTAGCATCATCTTAATCGTCCTCATTCTCATCGATCAGTATTTAAAAAAAGTCTCAATTTCTGTGGCCCTTTATGCCCTGCTCTCATGGTGACCTCAATTTCGACGTCCTCTCCCACGTCTGGGGTCTCGGTTTGGTTCCACCGGGGTCACCGGTATCGGCGAGTCCATGCGGACTGTCGCTGGACGGACGTGGTGGCGCCCTCTGGAGGGA
>JADBJO010005695.1:47500-50000 GCA_016801955.1 Conus betulinus | reverse complement strand
ATAGGAATGTCCATACGGTTGCTTAACTGTAAGTGGCCTGAAATAGAGAGATAGAGGGGGGGGGGGGAGGGAGAGAGAGAGAGAGAGAGAGAGAGAGAGAGAGAGAGAGAGAGAGAGAGAGAGAGAGAGAGAGAGAGAGAGAGAGAGAGAGAGGCTATTCAACGAAATCATTTTGCCGCACAGCTCCCTTCATCCATCTTGATGTTAAAAAAGACACGATGAAATATCTCTGAGAATGCCATCGTAGGAGATGTAAGGTAGTGCTCTATATTTGATCGAGACTTTCACCTGGAAGATACAGAGTGCTTCCACCCTGAACAGGGGCGGACTGGGGGTGGGGAAGTGTGTGTTGAGGGGTTTTGCTAAGTCCTTACTAAAGTTCTAATGCAGTCAGTCCTTTCTTATCATAGACCAGGAAATTTTGTCTGTGTCAAAAATCTAGAAACTTGTTAACAGAATGAATGTGAATGCATGTGCGGAAGCGTGTAGGTTATGGTTAGCGAATGACTTATCAGAGTCCATGTTTAATTGTTTGTTGTGGGAGGCTTGTAGTTTTCCTGGTGCTCGATTGTAGGCTACGTCTGTTGTGTTTAAGAACTCGTCAGAGCCCTCAATCAGATCGTGGAATGGAGACGACCAGATTGGAGTTCGTTGGTGGCGCTTCGCATGGGCAAGGATCTCACAAAGATCTCACAAAGGCCCTCGGTCGAGTCATATCTTCGTTGAAACCAAATCTATGTTGAAGTTCTCTATTGGTGCTTCCCACGTTCAAAACACGGATCCACATTTAAAACCACCTGATGCTTAGGTGATTTGAATTCCTCTTCATCTATTTTCTCCGTATTCGTTAACAAGTAAAAAAAAAAGTGCTAATGATGAAAATCTGCTTGACAGTCTCCCCACCCTAAATTAGAAAGGAATCTATCTGCGATGCACTATTTTGATTGTTGTTACAAGGTGTTTTCCCTTCTGATGTCCTGAGGACCGTTTTTTGATGCACATTTTTCCCTTTTTAATAGTCTTACATTGAACTGCGTGTCTCTATGTTGATTTATAAATAGATGTATGTCATGGCACTCCGCAATGGTGCAATGGTGAGATATCAACGTCTTTGCCTTTTCATGATGTCCTGAAATAATTCTATGAGATTTTTCACTTCATGATGTATGTCCTGACAGTAATTGAGATAACTTTTCCGACTTATCTCAGCTGTCCTGATGTCACGGTTCCTTATTCTTTTCCCTTTCATGATGTCCTGGCCGCCGTTTCACTCAGTCTTAGCCGATGGCTGATGGCATGCTTGGCCTTCCCAACCGAATCCCTTCTTGAGGTCCTGGCTGTCTGTCACGGCGTCTTTTCCCTTGTGGCGTGCCTGGTCCATGTGGGCTGCAGTGTCAAAGGTTTTCCGGGTCTGGCTTCTTTTCCATTCTTGATGTCCTGATGTCTGTTCCTCTGGCTTCTTTTCCCCTTCTTGATGTCCTGGCGTCTGTTTCTCTTGATTTTCCCTTCTTGATGTCCTGATTCTGTCCTTGTCTCTCTTCTTTTTCCCGCTTCGTGATGTCCTGGTGTCTGTTCTCTTCTTTTCCCTTCATGATGTCCTGGGTCTGTTTTCTTCTTTCCCCTTCTGATGTCCTGAATGTCTGTTCCTTCTTCTTTTCCCTGTCATGATGTCCTGGTGTCTGTTCCTCTTCTTTTCCCTTCATGATGTCCTGGTGTCTGTTTCTCTTCTTTTCCCTTCATGATGTCCTGGTGTCTGTTTCTCTCTTTTCCCTTCATGATGTCTGGTGTCTGTTTCTCTTCTTTTCCTTCATGATGTCCTGAGGTCTGTTTCTCTTCTTTCCCTTCATGATGTCCTGATGTCTCTTCTTTTCCCCTTCATGTTGGTGTCTCTTCTTTTCCCTTCATGATGTCCTGGTGTCTGTTTTCTCTCTTCTTTTCCCTTCATGATGTCCTGATGTCTGTTCCTCTTCTTTTCCCTTCATGATGTCCTGGTGTCTGTTCTCTTCTTTTCCCTTCATGATGTCCTGGTGTCTGTTTCTCTCTTTTCTTCTTTTCCCTTCATGATGTCTGGTGTCTGTTCTTTCTTTTCCCTTCATGATGTCCTGGTGTCTGTTTCTTTCCCTTCTTTTCCCTTCCTTCTTGATGTCCTGATGTCTGTTCCTTCTTTTTCCCTTCATGATGTCCTGATGTCTGTTCTCTCTTTTTTTTTCCCTTCATGATGTCCTGGTGTCTGTTCTTCTTTTCCCTTCGCTGATGTCGCCTTAATCGCCGTTGCCGTAATCGCCGTTGCCGGCATAGCCGTTGCCGGGATCGCCGTTGCCTTGATGATGTTGCTGGGTGTCTGTTTCTAGACTGACTAGAGTCCGTTGCTCGGTCGGTCCACGCTTCTTTTTACAGTTTTTGTCCTGTACTTGGATGAGCTGCCCTAACCTGACGATGTGTGTGTCTTGTGGTTATTCCATGTCCAGCTAAAACTGTTTGCTTCCAGGAGTAAAAAAAA
>JADBJO010005695.1:32500-35000 GCA_016801955.1 Conus betulinus | reverse complement strand
GTGTTGTGTGTGTGTGTTTGTGTGTGTGTGTTGTGTGTGTGTGTGTGTGTGTGCCGTCTGTCTGCCTGCCTGCCTTCCTGTCTGTCTGCTTGCCGGTGTGTCTATGTGCCTGTCTGTGTCTGTCTCTGTCTCTGTGTCAGTGTCTGTCTCGTTGTCTGTCTGTCAGTCCTTCTGTCTGTGTTTGTCTGTCTGTCTGTCTGTCTGTCTGTCTGTCTGTCTGTCTGTCTGTCTGTCTCTCTCTCTCTCTCTCTCTCGTCTCGTCTCTCTCTCTCTCCTCTCTCTCTCTCTCTCTCTCTCTCTCGCCCCCGCGTTGTCTTTTTTCATTTCTGAGTGCATGATTAAAATAAAAAAGAAACAGCTTTCAACTATTTTTTTTCATTGTTTACAAAATATTTTTCTCCTGAGAAACTAACAAAATTTGTGTTCATAAAAATGCACATTCGGAGAACATTGGAGAGAAAATGGAAGGACACTAGGCTTTAAACATTTGGCGAACTGAGATATAGAAATTCGTTTTTGAATCAAAATGACGTAAAGTTACTGTACAAAATGTTTATTTTGTTATACACAAGTGACACTGTTATCTTTTGCTGAATCACCACAACAGCAATTATTTCATGTTTGTTTGTTGTCAGAAATGGACTTTCACAATAAATGTTTCCAAGGCTACTGTTATGTTTTTTCAGGGGCAACATTCGTAAACTGCCTGCATTCATGTATAATGATAAATGAAATCGAATGTGAATTTCAGTGCCTTGGTGCCAACTTTAATCATAATGGAAGTTTCACTTTAACCCACAAGCATTGGCATGATGGACTCCCCCAAAGTTATGTCTGCATTATTGAGATCGGTGTGTGTGTGTGTGTGTGTGTGTGTGTGTGTGTGTGCGTGTGCGTGCGTGCGCGTGCGTGCGTGCGTGCGTGCGTGCGTGCGTGCGTGCGTGCGTGAGTGCGTGCGTGCGTGCGTGTGTGTGTGTGGTGTGTGTGTGTGTGTGTGTGTGTGTGTTTTAGAGAAAGAGAACAGATAGAGACAGACCGACAGTCAGGCAGACAGACACAAAGACACACAGACACATACAGAGACAGAGACAGAGTCGACACAAAGACACACAGACACATACAGAGACAGAGACATAGTCATGTGACAGAATCAGAGAGAAAGAGGGGGGAGGGGAAGTTGATTTGGAGGGAGTCAGGCGGACAGCCACAGAAAGAGAGAGAGGGGGAGAGAGAGGGGGGGGGGCAGGCATGTGGGCAGAGAGAGAGAGAGAGAGAGAGAGAAGAGAGAGAGAGAGAGAGAGAGAGAGAGAGAGAGACCCCGACCGACCGACCGACTGACCGATCGACAGACAGACAGAGACCGTGAGAGAGGAAGGAGACAAAAAAAAACAACAACAAAAAAAAAAAACAACAACAGAGAAACCGACAAGGATACATGGTCCAGCAATCTCAGGCATCCAGTCCAACAATGTCCTGCTTCCCGACCAGTCCCGAACAAAAGCCCAGTCTAGGAGCAGACCTGTGTGGACAGCCAAGCATGAACCAAGACAGCAGAACATTTACTGGAAAGTGGATGAGTGCAACTTCACGGAGCTGTGTGCAGGGCCACAGAGGTGTGTGTGGAGAGTGGACATCACTTCAACTTCTACGATGCGTCCTTTCCCCCTTCCAGTGATAGTTGGACTGTTGCTCTTACGGCGCGGGTAGTCAGCGTGGATTATGAACCCAATCACATTCACTGAGAAATGTACCCATAGGCTGTGTTCGTGGATGTGTGGGTGTTGGTTGGGTGAAGATTCGTACGATGATGATGATGATGATGATGATGATGGTGATGATGATGACGATGATGATGATGATGATGATGATGATGGTGTGTGTGTGTGTGTGTGTGTGTGTGTGTGTGTGTGTGTGTGTGTGTGTCTGTGTGTCTGTCTGTGTCTGTCTGTGTGTGTGCAAGAGTACGAGCATGAATATGCACGAACACATAATTGATCATCTGCACGCGTTTTAATAATCGATGAAAACTCTAAGAAGTGCTCAGAAACAAAGCTTGCTCAGAGACGGGCAGTGTCAACTTCTGAGAAAACTGCCTGCACCGAAGACAGAGAGAGAGAGAGAGAGAGAGAGAGAGAGATCGAGAGAGAGAGAGAGAGAGAGAGAGAGAGAGGGGGGGGGTGGGTGGGGCAGGCAGGCAGGCAGGCAGAAAGGCGGGCAGGCAGGCAGGCAGGGCAGACTGACAGGCAGATAGATATAGACCCACCGAGACGGGTGGAACGGAAGGACGAAAATAGCAATACTGACATGAAAACATGCCATACATCTAGCCAAGCACTTTCTTACGCCAAGAAACGACCAATATCAGAATCAGACCGGTGTTGACAGTCAGACGTAAACTATGAGGACAGAGTAGTTTACGGGGATAGTGGACGTTATTACTCCGTGGAGGTATACGCCACTGAGGCGTGGAAAGACAGAAGAGAGAGAGAGAGAGAGAGAG
>JADBJO010005695.1:25000-27500 GCA_016801955.1 Conus betulinus | reverse complement strand
GTCTCTAGCATTGGCCTCATAGAACTCACAAGGACTTTTTTTTTTTTGCTTGTTTACATGTATGTGTGTGTGTGTGTGTGTGTGTGTGTGTGTGTGTGTGTGTGTGTGTGTGTGTGTGTGTGTGTGTGCGTGCGTGCGTGCGTGCGTGTGTGCGTGTTTTAGATTTTCGCCTCATTGCCACTCCTGTTTCTCGTCCTATCCTTCCACGCGCCCCCTACCCACCCCCCCCCCCCCCCCCCCCCCCCCCCCCCCCCCTCCCACGCTCTCCTCTCTGTCACATCTCCCAACCGTTGCTTCCATTTCTCCGCCTCACTTTTCGTCCCTCTCTCCCTCACCACCCTGTCTTGCTGCCTGTCTGTGTGCCTGCCTGTCTTTCTACCTGCCTGTCTGCCTGCCTGCTTGCCTGCCTATTTCTTTGTGTTGTTGTTGTTGCTGTTTGTTGTTGTTGTTGTTGTTGTTTGTTGTTGTTGTTGTTGTTGTTGTTTGTTGTTGCTGCTCTTGTTGTCTTCAATTTAACGTCTTTCCACATTAAGTGATATCAGACGAATCTCTTCGAGTCTGTTTGTGTTTGTGTCTGTTCTCTAAATCTTAGTTTTAATCAAACTCTTAGTCTCTGTCATATTTTGCCTCTGTTACCGTCTGTCTGTCCGCCTGTCTGTCTGTCTGTCTGTCTGTCTGTCTGTCTGTCTGTCTGTCTGTCTGTCTGTCCGTCCGTCCGTCCGTCCGTCCGTCCGTCCGTCCGTCCGTCTGTCTGTCTGTCTGTCTGTCTGTCTGTCTGTCTCTGTCTCTCTCTCTCTCTCTCTCTCTCTTGCCTCTGACTGTCTTTAGCCTGTCTGTCTGTCTGTCTCTGTCTGTCTCTCTGTGTCCATGTCTGCCTGTCTGCCTGTCTTTCTGTTTTTTTTCTGTCTGCTGCCTGTCTGTCTGTCTGTCTGTCTGTCTGTCTCTCTCTCTCTCTCTCTCTCTCTCTCTCTCTCTCTCTCTCTCTCTCTCTCTCTCTCTCTCTCTCTCGCTGTCACACCATTACCAGCGTACGTGACAGACCAGCGGAGCAGCTCATTGGCTGTCCATCCTGTGGGTCCGGCCGTGGACATATCGGTGGTTAGGACAGGATCGCATTCCCTGCTCGACGACAAGTGTTAGTAAACAAGGTGTGTGTGTGTGTGTGTGTGTGTGTGTGTGTGTGTGTGTGTGTTGTGTTTGAATCCCCGGTCCAGTTGTCATCTTGATTTCTGTCTTTAGAGCAAAATCCCTCCAAAGAGTTTGCGCACTATGTACACTGTAGAGTCGCTAACTTCCAGCGCTTTGAAGCTGGAGTCTCACCGAAGGTAGCGAAAGCATGAAGGAGGACCCAGTTGCAGGAACATGAGAACGATGTGTGCCAATGTAAGCGATGTTCTCTTCTAGGAAGCAAAGGAGCCATTAGCGCAGAAAAACGTTTCGGACTTCCTATGTCGGAAAATTCCTCTCAAATACAGACATGTTAGATATAATGTAACCCAATGTATTTAGAGATGATGTTATCCATTGTAGCTTTCTCGTTGGTTATTAAATTTGTTTTTTATTTGTTGGATTTTATTTTTATTTTATTTATTTATTTATTTATTTTTTATTATTATTATTTTTTTTTTTGCTTATTGCGAAAGGAACAGGTAGTAGAAGGGCGCGTGAACGTCGTTTATGATATGGTATTGACGGTCCACTAGCACACAGAATGAACACCGAGGAGAGAGAGAGAGAGAGAGAGAGAGAGAGAGAGAGAGAGAGAGAGAGAGAGAGAGAGAGAGAGAGAGAGAGAGAGAGAGAGAGAGAGAGAGAGAGAGAGAGAGAGAGAGAGAGAGAGAGAGAGAGAGGGGGGGGGGGCAGGCAGACAAACAGACACAGACAGAGACACAGACAGACAGACAGACAGGCAGATACAGAGAGATAAAGAAGGAGAGAAAGACAGAGACAAATACAGAAATAGAGAGACATAGCGAGAGAGAAAGAAAGAGACAGACAAACACAGAGAGAGAAAGAAAGACGGACAGACGGACGGACGGAGAGAGAGAGAGAGAGAGAGAGAGAGAGAGAGAGAGAGAGAGAGAGAGTGGGGAGGGGGGGGAGAGAGATTCTCTCTCTCTCGCACACACACACACACACACACACACACACACACACACACACACACACACACACACACACACACACACAATGAAGGAAGGAGAGAGACAGAGACAGCAGAGAGACAGAGATAGAGCAGTGAATGATAGCAAGACAAGGAGAGAGAGAGAGAGAGAGAGAGAGAGAGAGAGAGACAGAGACTGAAACAGAGAGAAAGAGAGAGCAGAGAGATAGAGAGAGAGGCAGGGGAGAGAGAGAGAGAGAGAGAGAGAGAGAGAGAGAGGAGAGAGAGAGAGAGAGAGAGAGAGAGAGAGAGAGAGAGAGAATCAGGCCGACAGACAGCAAACCATCGTCAGACAGACTTATACATCCAGACAAAACACTTCCACTGTCTGGACCA
>JADBJO010005695.1:12500-15000 GCA_016801955.1 Conus betulinus | reverse complement strand
CGTGGGTAAAAGGAGTGGGAAGTAATGAAATTTATTGTGATAATGATGATCTGCATTGGCTAAATGTGATGGAACCACACCAGCCTTGCGGCTTAAGTATCAGGGTAGATTATACCCAATTGTGCTGGATGCTTAGATAAAGAACTCGCACCGAAGTGGTAATAGATTTCAGGGTGTGTGAGTAATGATGTACAAAATAATACTTATAGCCACGAACGATCCTGAGAAAGCAGGATTCGTCCCTGAAAAATACCACTCGTTCAAAATCTATAGAAAGTACCCACAAACAACGATGATGCGTACAACTGTTTTAGTCTCAAATACCCACAGCAAGAGAAATAGAAGCAAGTTGTAAAATCCATGTACGATATTTATTCTTTCCACATGTTTTGAAGCTGTGAAACGTGTCAACTGATCTTGACAGCTTATGGTGCATACTGAAAAATTTGAGCGTGCCATGCAGACAACATTCAGAACTAGTCGTATCTACAATAACTATTGGAACATCTCTCTAATCCAGCGTGCCATGCAGACAACATTCAGAACTAGTCGTATCTACAATAACTAACTCTCTCTCTTTCTTCTCTCCTCAGAAGAGTCTCTCTCTCTCTCTCTCTCTCTCCTCTCTTCTCTCTCTCTCTCCTCTCCTCTCTCTCTCTCTCTCTCTCTCTCTCTCTCTCTCTCTGTATGTGTAGTTTTGTAGTGGGGAAAACATAACAATTTCTTAAGCATACAATCAATGACTGGCAGAGAGAGCGTAAAACAAAAATACAATATTAAAAAAAAAGGGGGGGGGGGGGCGAGATGGGGGTGGGGGGGGGGGGGGGACAAACAGGTGAAGAAATAAAAGGACACAAAATCGGGAATATATATATATATATATATATATATATATATATATATCATAACTATCAAATCCGTCACTAGTAACTCAGACGAACAGTCATAATCCATCTCTAAAAACAGGACTCTTCATACTGCCAGCCATGAGATATTTCGTGCACTGGATCAGACTCATTAAGAAGTTACGAGTGACAGTGTCTGTGCTTCCTTGGCATCAAATGGAGATAAAGCACAGTCTATAACTCGTTGGTATTCCAAACAGCAAAAATTCAACAAAAGGATCCAAGAGCTCTCCAAAACAAACAGCGAAGGGCCGAGACGCAAAACGAATAGGAAGTATGGTGAGGAAATAAGTTGTTGACAAACTGAAATCATGATATAAACTGTATGAAATGTAGGGGAAACATTTGACCCTACGCCTGAGGATCCATTCAAGGATCCAAGGGAGGTCAAAAGATGCCCAACAAACAATCAGCTTTGTTGTTTAATAACCTAAGTGGTGTGTGTGTGTGTGTGTGGTGTGTGTGTGTGTGTGTGTGTGTGTGTGTGTGTGTGTTCACAGACAGATAGATAAATAGATAGATAGATAGATAGATAGATAGATAGATAGATAGATATATAGATAGATAGACAGACAGACAGACAGACAGACAGACAGATAGTGTGGATATCAGGGATCACATCAAATTTATGCTGCACACCAGCACAGACACTTGTATGTTTGCTAAATGCACACACACACCACACACACACACACACACACACACACACACACACACACACACACACGCACACACACACACTCGCTCGCTCGCTCGCATCGCATGCACGCACGCACGCACGCACGCACGCACACACACGCACGCACGCACACACACACACACACACACACACACGCACACAAGCACTTACACCTCTACCCCCCACACACTCATGCACACACACACGCGAGCGGGGAATATTACGGTTTTTAGTTTACAGATGGATTAGAACAAAAATGTCATTTGGTCTTTCAATTTTTCCCCCATCTTTTCCATTCTATTACTCTTTTCTAAGAAAAAAAAAAGCGAGAATGAATCTTTTTTTTTTTCACAGTCTCGATATTTTATCTGGTAACGAACAGATGTCCTACTGCAGTAACATAAAGGTAAATTCTGTTGTCGTAGCATGTTGTCTTTCATGCATTCAAGTATAAAAGGATACTCATGACCAGCATTCATGATGCTGTCTTAGACACTGTTGTTGAAAATCTTCGAATACTATATTTTCCTCCGTAAAATATAACGAGTTCTCTGTAACTGCTGTATTTGAGTTTGATATACGTTTCCCGAAATGTCTGTAAGAAAGAGTCTTAGTGCTAAGTTCTGCACAAATCCGAAATCCACCGGCGGCCCCGAACGTCAAACTACAGCATTTTAGCTACCTCGTCTTCACGTGTTGTCGTCGTAGTGATATGAAAACAATGATGATGATGATGATGGTAATGAAGATGATGATAATAATGATGATGATGATGATGATGATGATGATTTTATGGTGCGTTAGTAACGGCTATAACGGTAAACTAAAACATCGGGCATTATTTGTGACCCATAATGAACATACCTACAAATTTTCAGAAAGATCGGCCAAGTACTTTCTGAGGCATTCTATAAAG
>JADBJO010005695.1:0-2500 GCA_016801955.1 Conus betulinus | reverse complement strand
AACCTGACAATACCTTTCCTACCTGTCATGAGAAGCAGGCACGGCTTTAATGCCAGCCCACACACAACCCTCAGTCAATTGCGGACGAGAAGGGGGGGGGGGGGGGGGGGGGGGGTGGGGGGGGGGGGGGGGGGGGGGGGGGGGTGGGGGGGGGTGGGGGGGGGGGGGGGGGGAGGGGGGGGGGGGGGTGAAGGGGGGGGGGGGGGGGGGGGGGGGGGGGGGGGGGGGGGGGGGGGGGGTGGGGGGGACGGGGGGGGTGAGGTAGAAGAGGAGGGAGACAGCCGTCAGAGAGACAGAGGTCAGAATACATACAGACGGACAGAACACCGTCAGAGGGATAGACTGTAACAAAGAAAGAAAGAAAGAAAGAAAGCGAATAAAGAAAGAGAGAAAGGAAAGAAAGAAAAAAGACAGTCAAGAAGAAATAGAAGATCGGAACAGAACATAGCAAACACTTTTGGCCTCTAGCTACCCCATATCAATAGGGATAACAGTACTCTTAGCATTGGATAGAGAGACAGAGAGGGGGAGACAGACGACCCGACCGCCGACCAGAACAGCCAGACAGACGCCAACGCCCAGCCCGGAGAAAGCCAATCTTTATGGATGGAAGGCGAGGGCTTTACCTTGCCCCGCAATTTGGGGGAACTTCAAATGAGGTCACTGCCTGACGAACTGAAGGGAAAATCGATGACAGCAGGCAAAACGGACCGGAAAAGGACGCGACAACTACTGTGAAAGAACATAAATAATGTGGGTCGAGATTTATATGGTGTGTATAGGAAGTGACATACTTCGACAGATACATCTCATTGAGAGAGAGAGAGAGAGAGAGAAAGAGAAGAGAGAGGAGAGAGATGGAGAGAGAAGGAGAGATAGAGACAGACAGACAGACATACAGAGAGAACAGAAGAGAGAGATGATAGAGATCGAGATTGATGAAGAGAGTTCCAACAGACGGATGGACAGATAGAGATGAGAGAGAGCGATAGAGAGAGAGAGAGAGATAGGAGAGGTACGGACAGAACAGAGATATTCAGTGAGAGCAAGGAGTGTATTGATAGTGACCAGAGTAGAGAGAGAGAGAGAAGAGAGATAGAGAGAGATGAGAGAGAGAGAAAGAAGATAGAGAGGGAGTGAGAGACATTACGATGAGAGTCAGAGCCAGACGATAGACATACGTACATAATCAGAAAATAAGAAGAGAAGAAGAAGAAAGAGAGAGGATAGGAGAGAGAGAGAGAGAGTAGAGATAGAGAGAGGAGAGATGAGAGGAAGAGATAGGGAGAGCGGAGACAAGACAAACGAGGCAGAGATGATTGGATGGAGAGGAGGGAGGGAGTGAGAGATTGGATCAGTATGGGGGGATGAGAGAGAGGGAGGTGAGAAGAAACAACCATCTGAATGTAATACGACAGAAAGGCACAAAACAGACGAAGTCACCAAAGAAGTCGGCACAAAAATGAAATATACTTTAAACTCAGCTTAGAACTCAGCAGAGCTTGTTAAAACAGACCCGATGAGGAAACCGTGATTCGAAAGATACTGTCCATACCTACTTCTCATAAAAAAAGGAAACCAAGATGAAGTTAATATATATATTAGGAGCGAGGAGCAGAGAGATAAGAGAGAGAGGGAGAGAAGAGAGATAGATATGGAGAGAGAGCGCGTACTTGTGACGAGCACATATAGCACCAAGGATCCAGCTAAGTATTCACTACTTACCCCACACAAAGGGAGTGCCTGGTGGTCTTCCTTCCCAGTCCGTGTCAACAAACAAACAACACCGAGGGCATGATGAGTCTCGGTTACAGAGACAAAGGGAAGGGGGTGGGGTGAGTTTGGGGACAGTAGTAAACTCTGTGTAGTGCCCCCCCTGTCGTCTTTGGGTTCTCAGGTAAAGGTTGAGGAGAGAGAGAGGAGAGATAGAGAAGAGAGAGAGAAGTAGAGAAGAGATAGAGAGAGAGAAGCAGATGTACTGATACAACACACACACACAACACACACCACACACCCACACCACACACACATGCCACATATACACGCAAACACACACACAGTCACACCAACACACACACACACCCAAGCCACACACACACCACACACACACACGACACAAGACACGCGTGTGTATATATATATTGAAGTTATAGAACATTTCTAAACACTTTATTATAAACATTTATTTGTTTTATTTTAATTTAAGGGTTGTAGGGTATAGGAAGAGTCCCTTTGCAACAAGCTAATCTTTTTTTAAATTCAATATTTCTTGCAGAGGAGTCATTGTCAACACCCTAGCTGCTCGCTTCTTCTTCTGTAGGTTTGCTGGAATGGTTGCTCGGCTTATCCTTTGAATTTTATTGTTTTATTGTATTAAGGTGGGGGGTCCCTGTGCAAGGCAATCTTTGTTTATAATTCATTATTTCTTGCAGGTATTGCAACCCACCTCGCTGCTCACCGTCCTGCTTCCGTAATTGCTGGAAAATGGTGCGGCTCGGTG
>JADBJO010005694.1:152500-154411 GCA_016801955.1 Conus betulinus | reverse complement strand
GTGAGGATCCAGGCTGTGGTGGTCCAGAAGTGGTACAGCCAAGTGCATGAAAGCTCCTCGACAAGTCAAGAAGATGACTTGTCTTTACTACAATTATTTAATATAAGGAACTGATAGTGTAATATGTGTATGTGTGTGTGTGTTTGATTCTTGATAAAACTTTGAATATTGTATTATTGTTTATATGTGTGGAAATATCTTATGAAGAGAAGAAATAATTATTGGAAAACATACTGAAGTGAAAAGAAGATTTAAGACCCTTTTCTTTATCATTGAGTAAAGGGAGCGTTTTATAGAAAACTTAATTTTGTGGTGATAGTGCTCCTTTGGGTGAATGGAGTGATTGTGCGTTGCGTACGGAGTAAGCATACTGTGTTTGTGAGTGCAAGTGTGGATGTGCACAAACATGGGTGTGTGACAAGGACTGTGTTGAATAATATACAATACATTGCAGCTAGCCTAACGATAACATTTATCAAATGTATAATGCATCGCAACGAGCACAGAAAACAACATTTATCATATATTCCTCTTTGAGGACTTTGTTGAATAACATACAATACATCGCAACTAGTCTAACAATAACATTTATCATACATACAATACATCGCAAGGAGCATAAGAACAACATTTGTTCATGAATTCCTCTTCAAGGACTTTGTTAAATAATATACAATAAATCGCAACTAGCCTAGCAATAACAATTATCATATATTCCTCTTTAAGGACTTTGTTGAGTAATATAGAATACATCGGAAGTAGCCTAGCAATAATAACATTTATCATTAAAAAATATTCTATTCAAGGACTTTGTTGAACAATATGCAATACATCGCAACTAGCCTAACAATAACATTTATCATAATGAATTTCCTGTTCAAGACCTTGTTGAACAATATACAATACATGGCAACTAGCTTAACAATAACATTTATCATATATTCATTTCGTATTTAATCAATTTTCTTTTGCTTTGGCTTTCTTAAGACAGCTCACAACCTTTAACACTTCGCCTTCTGTAATAGGTGTATACAACACTTAAATTTCAAAGTGTAAATGCAAATCAATATTACATTACTATCCAACTGTTCTGGACCATACTCTGACGTTAAATGATTTCTCGCGGTTACAAAACTCATCTACAGTTATCAATATTACAAACATTTTTTTTTCTTGTCAAAATGTTTGCCTTTTGTAGGTCGCTATTCCGTTTCTTGCGCATACTTCTTTCGGCTTTTTTTTTTTCAAAGTGTGATTGTTGATTTTAGTTTTCATCCGAGAATCTGTAAGACTTGTATTTAATTCATGTGTCTTCAGCTTGGATTTTGATTTGAAATGTATTTTCACTTCTGCTCGAATGACTCATCAAACCATGGTCTGGTCACTGTTTAGATTGTTTGTTTTTTTGTGTTTGTTTGTTGTTTGTGATAATTGGATTCAGTGTATTGCAAGGTAGAGTTCGAAATGTTCCCCCGATGACAACAAGGCAGCTGTGATTTGATGACTTCTTGTGTCAGTATGTGAGTTACATAATGTGGCACCAAAACCACCTGTTAACTGTGTAAACTGTGTAAACAGCTTTTCTTTGAGTAATGCAGAGTTAGTGTCATCCTATACCCTTACTATTGTTCATGCGTTATTTCTAGAAGCTTTTTTGTCTACGGTTTAAACGTATTTGTGGTAGACTACCAGTGCTCCTTGCTAAACGCTAAAGACAGCACCAAGGGACTCTGCATATCAGAAAACAATGCGGCAAAACAGTCGACATATCAGAGAACAATGTGGCAAAAGTCAACATATCTGAGAACAATGCAGCAAACGAGTGAACTGGAAAATCACAGACATCTGAACATGAACGATGTAAGCAAATCATCATAACAATATCGATCATTAAACGTGAACAGATCCTTG
>JADBJO010005694.1:135000-147500 GCA_016801955.1 Conus betulinus | reverse complement strand
CACACACGCATATGTGCTGTACCCCATATACATTTTCAAAGGGAGACAAAAACATTGTGTACAGGCGGACAGACCATAAATGACTGTCAAAGGAAAGAAAACACTAAACAGAAAATCAAGTACCGCTCTCTGCACACAAATGAAAGTCAGGTAGTGAAAATATGCATCGATTTATTCATGGCAGAAATGTTTGCTATGTTTCCTTGAAATGACTGACCTCTATGCAAATAGACAATCCAGACGACACTAGCAAAATGTGCATAAAAAGCTCAGCCTCGTTTCCAGTCAATGCCTTCATACATGAATTATCTCCCTTATGTCTATCGGCGCCTCTTCAACATCCAGTCCCAACCCACTTTCCGGCCGGATTCATCCAATGTCCACGGCTATTTTAATATCAAAACTAGGTCTTTGAGTTGCATGGCATCAAACAAAACAGTGTGAGAGAAACTACGAAATCTCGCTTTAAATTAAAGATGTTTGATATACTCCTCCAGACGACATGGACAAACGAATCACAAGACAAAACACGATGCGTTTCGACCTCTTAGGTCTTCTTCGGGCAAGATAAACAATGAACACATGGTCAAAGCTAACAAAAAGAGATAACGTGGCTTTGGATACTCCTTTTGTATAAATTTACATTCAGCAATCATTGGTACGTGAAAGCATGTTTTCAGGCTGGATACTTGTGCATTTGGGGTCATAACAGCTTTATTAAAGACACATACACACCTCCGTTAGCAGTCATCTCTCTCCAACCCTCCCCGGTCCCGACGCCACTGAAATAAGTCATTTGCAGATACACGAAATATCATGTCAGAAGTTTGTATTCCATGTGTGCAACCTCAACTTGGTAAGTTCATAGTTAAGAAACTGCACACACTACCTGGGGTGTTGTGTTTTTGAGATTACAGAGCGATGATAAATTGAATATAAGTTATATGTAATCTGACGGCATTATAAAATGTACCTTCCAAGACCTGAGTCTATTAACAAATCAAACACTAATACTCTCTCTCTCTCTCTCTCTCTCTCTCTCTCTCTCTCTCGGGAGTTGACCGCCGACCGCCGAGGTGAGAGGACGTGTCCTACCTGAGCTGTCGCAGGCGCTCCTTCTACCGATAAAGATTACTCACTGTTAGAGTTCAGTCAAATCGGAACGAATCCGCTTTATCCCCTTCGCTCTGTCTTATGGAGTGTGTAACGTAAACTGCTTTGATTGTGCACGTCAAGATGGGTTGTTCAACTCAGCTATACAGGAACAGAATTGGACAGTTTATGAGCATACTCCAGACAATCTTAACCAGAAAGGCAAAAATAGCCAGAGCAAGAGTACGAGGTTTTCGAGTGGACAAGTTGTCCAATCGTATTGCTGTGACATGCCTGTTGCTCATGTTAGTGATTGGGTGCATAGAACGAAATCCAGGCCCCTTCCTCCACCCCAATCTCCATCTGCACCGCTGAGAAAAACAAATAATGGAGACAAACCAACAAATACAAAGACAGTCAATCTCAGCAACTCCAGCGACAACAGCACCCTGCAGCCACTGTTCACAGAAATGGAATCAGCACAGCTGCTGCGGGGCCTCACCGAGGCTGTGCAGTCTCTGAACAGTGGCATGAAACGACTAGAGGAAGGGCAGCAGCAACTAGCCCAGAGAGCTTGGACCAAAAGCTGGGCATCCTCCAGTCTACGCTGAACAAGCTGGACCAACTAGGGGGGCAGCAGGAGGTGTTGCGCCTTGACCTGGACGAACTGTGTGACAAGCAGGAACGTGTCGAGGAGGACACAGCATCATTGAAAGAGACAGTACAACAGTTGTCCTCCAAGATAGAGAGGCTGGACGCTGAGCGAAGGAAGCCCAAATCGAGTTGGTGCATCCTGTGAACAGCTTATCAGAGAAGTCTTCCGGGAACAGCTCAACATAACGGCCGACATACTGATTGAGTATGCATACTGGGCTGGCAATGCCATTTTGGTGCGATTCCAGTCCATGAAGCAGCGGGGTTGGGTCCTGACCCATGCACGGCAACTTCCAACTACCAGCAGGCTGTCCATCAGGGAGGACTTCTCCAAGAAGGTCAGCAACCGTCGCAAGAGACTTGTGGCATTTTACAAGGAGCTCCGTAGTGATGGGAGGAGGACCACATTAAGAGCAGACAGGCTGTTCACGGAGGACGGAATCTACGCCTTCAACACTCAGCGGCAGGAGATGGTCAGAATCGGAGAGTCATCCAACCAACGACAACACTCACAGGTTGGCAGTAAGGGAGCCTGGGGGTCCGGTGGCGCCCCCGCCGGTGCCCATCACACCACCAGCAACACAACAGAGGGGCCAGACGACAGTGGCAGGAAGGATGATGTACCCATGGAAGGCAGGGCAAACGATCAACTCCGCGAATGGCACAGGCGGTGGCGTCGAGTGGCCCCAGGCACCCACCCATTGTAACACGACCCAAGTTCAGCAACGGCCAGCACTAGGGGAGGGGCAGCACACCCACAAACACCTGAGCCAATGGCAGTTCCCACAAATTGGCAGCTGCCCTCCCCAGGTGCAGACTGGCCATCAACAACCTGTACTACAGTCCATGAAGCGCCAAGGAGAGCAAGCATCTCAATCCTCCCAGGGGAGGGGGTGTGTAGACCAGCCACAGTCTCAGCCCGAAGATGTCAGCCCCACGCACAAAGCTGCCAGCAATAGCTCATCGTACACACAACAGACTCAACAAGGCAATGCAAAAAAACATGCTTCAGAGGAATGTTCACAAAACGACCGTTTACAACAAACCTCCTTACATAGTGAAGCTCAGTTAAAACTAGCACAGTTGACAGTGATAGTTATAGTAGGTGTGTGTTTTAGCACAGTTAGCAAAATTGAAGCAATAAGTAACGATAACCCAAAATTAAGTGTGCTCAGCTGGAATATGGATGGTCTACATAGTAAAACTAGCGATAGGGACTGCAAATCTTACATAAGAGGCTATGACATAGCAGTACTAGTTGAAACTTTTACAGATAAATCATACGATTTGTCTCAGCATTTTCCAGATCATGACAAACATGCTTGCTCTGCAGTGAAATTATCGCACCAGGGTAGACGTTCAGGGGGCATTGTAGTTCTAGTCAAGAAATGGTTAAAGACCTTTATAGAAGTGATACCTGTAATGCATGATCAAATGGTGGTGTTAAAAACAGCTAAAGATGTTTTTCAAACAACTCATGACATCATAATGATAGCTACCTACGTACCTCCACAGGGTAGCAGCTATTATGACATAGCAGAGTGTAACTGCCTCTTAGAAAGTTTAGACAGCTGTATCCTGCAGCTCATGGACGCACATAAAGATTTTCACCTAATTTTGCTTGGCGACCTGAATGCTAGAACTGGTAGGTTCCAGGTAATGTGGATGCAGACTCAGTGTTGTCAGTTGCAGATCCTCTCAGTCACGATGCTCTGCTGAGTGAAACGAGAAATTCACAAGATGCTGTAGTAAATGATTTTGGTAAAAAACCCTTTTGGACCTGTGTCTTTGTTTCGATCTATTCATACATAATGGAGCAGGGGGGTCGCGACAGAGAGGGGCAGTTTACGTATGTATCAGGGCATTAAAATAGTGTGATTGATTACTGTATAACGTCATCTGATTTTTCTAAAAGAGTACTCAGTCTAACGGTTGGCAAAAGAGTCGAATCAGTATACATGCCTTTAGAGATATCCTTGTCTCTTTTACACAAGAATGCCCCAGATGAGCAATGTGAATTTTCTTGTGAAAAGTATATATGGCAGCCAGATAAGGCTGAACAGTATGTACAACAAGTTTCCGCTGAAGAGAGCATGGCTGCGATTAGAGATGCATGTGAGATGGTAGACACAGATATAGACAGGGCTGTAGAAACATTCTGCAGGTGCCTCCTTCAGGCAGGCCAGTGTATGAAAAAGACCATTAGGGTCAAGCGAGGCACCCAGTTCAGTGAGTGGTTTGACCTAGAGTGCAGAAACCGCCTCAAGCAGGGCATTGAGTCGATACAGGGGTCCCACTCATATAGAGACAAAGTTACTTATACAGCACAAAGAAAACAGTATAAAACTTTGATCAAAGTGAAAGAATGTGCCTTCAGAGCAGAGAGGGTACGCAGACTCGAGCAGTCAGCGGCCGATCCCTTGACCTTTTGGAAAGAAGTAAGAAGTGCAGAAGAACTCAGCCAGTATACGGTAAGGTGTCTTTACACAACTGGTTTGATCATTTCTCCAGACTGTTAAATCTAGGTGTAGAAATTGATGAGGATGAACAAGAAGTGGTTATTGACTATGAGCACTTCGACAAAATTTTGGGACCCCATGATATCTGAACAGGAAGTGAGTCAAGCATTATGTAAGCTCAAATGTGGAAAGTCTGCAGGGCCTGAACTGGTTATAAATGAATTTCTACAGAAAGCCGGGTCTCTCAGTGATCCCCTTTTTGTTGAAACTTTTTAACCGTATTTTCATCACTGGTATCTTCCCTAAAGAATGGACCAAGTCAATTATAGTACCACTGTATAAAAAAGGGGACCCAGACAGTCCTGACAACTATAGGGGAATCAGTTTGCTCAGCTGTGTCAGCAACGTTTTCACAGGGGTTCTGAATGCTAGGCTGATGAAATGGGCAGAGGCACATTCTGCCATAACTGATGCTCAAGCAGGCTTCAGGCGTGGACACTCTACAGTGGACCATATCTTTGCCTTGTACGCCATCATAGAGAAGCAGTTTGCAAAATACGCCAAACTATATATTGCTTTTGTTGACTTTTATAAAGCTTTTGATACTATATCTCATTCAATGCTCTGGAGGGTACTCTCTAAGACTGGTGTACAGGGCAGGATGCTAAATGTTCTTCGCGGAATGTATGCTAGCATAAAATCTTGTGTACGCTGTGCCGGTGGCCAGCTCACTGACTATTTTGAATGCCTTCAGGGGTTGAAACAAGGATGTTTGTGCAGCCCTATCCCTCTCAGTTATTTATTAATGAACTTGCAAATGACATAATCAGAGGCGGCAGGCATGGGATACAAACTTTTGCCAAACCATGTGGAACTGTACCTTCCGCTTTTCGCTGATGATTTAGCCCTTATGTCATCTACAACAGCAGGCCTACAAAATCAGCTCAACATATTGCACCAATCTAGTCAAAGACTTGGCCTTAAAGTAAATGTAAACAAAACCAAAATTGTTGTTTTCCGCAAGGGAGGACATTTGGGAGCAAGAGAGGTGTGGCACTTAGGTGGAGACTACATTGAAGTCGTGGGGAAGTATAGATATCTGGGCCTAAACTTTTCAACAAAGCTAAGTTTTAATATTGCTACTGAAGATTTTGTGTCTCGTGCAAAGAGAGGAATCATACAGATCGTTAAAAGCCTTAAAAAAGGTATGGCTGCTACTCAAGCAATGTGTTTTTTTTAAATTGTTTGATTCTCAGATTGTCCCGTCCTTGCTGTACGCATCAGAGCTGTGGGGCTTCAAGGCGTATCCCCAAATTGAAAAGGTACATTTGTACGCATGCAAACTCTCTTCATTAATGTGCCTCCCAGGACCCCAAATGATATGATATATGGTGATCCAGGCCGTTATCCTTTCTCTATTGAATCCACAGCACGATGCGTGCAGTATTGGCTACGTGTTCTGAAGCAGGATGATACACGATACTCTAAAATGGCCTATTTATCATTGCTGGCAATGCATGAAAGAGGTTGTGAGAACTGGGTAACCCATGTGAAAACGCTGTTGTGCGAATGTGGCTTTGGCTTGGTGTGGTTGTTGTTGTTCGGGGGCGTGACTGATGAGAAGAACTTTCTACGCGAACTTAAAGAACGCCTAAAATCAAAATGTTGGGCTGTGGTGGCTAAACCACCTTCAAGAAAGTGACAATTTCAGTGTCTACCGCAGCTTTAAAAGCTGCATTAGCCGGGAGCCCTGCATAGATATCATAAGGGTATCAGTGTACAGATGTGCTTTAGCCAGGTTCAGGATGGGCGTATCACCCTTCTATGCACATAGTATAAATTTGCTCATCATGAACATAGTAGACAGTGCCCTTTTTGCCAGGACAAAACAGAAAATGAAATCCATGTGGTAGCTGTATACCCAGTCTATAACGAAATCAGGGAACGTTACTTGGTGCTGAACATGCAGTCAAATGACATCGATGAGCAGATGAATAATATGCTGAAAACAAACAATGAAACAATTATGGTCAACCTGGGCAAGTTCTTGTTCTTGGCTCGGACATCCAGAATAGCAAGATTACAGCAGGTTTCAATGAAAAGGAGAGGTCAATATAAACTAGCTAGACTTTCTAACCTAACCTTATTAAACCATCTTTGCAAGTATTGTCAGATATGTTCCTAGCCATAGGTTCTTTTGAAAATAACTTACAATTCACATTGCAATGAACATGTCAAGTGTTATGCAATAAATTTTTCAGTGTTCAGTGTTCAGTGTTCTCTCTCTCTTTCTCTCTCTCTCTCGCACACACACACACACACACACACACACACACACACACACACACACACACACACACACACACACACACACACACACAAACAACACACGCACGCACGCACGCACGCACGCAAGCACGCAGAGAGAGAGAGAGAGAGAGAGAGAGAGAGAGAGAGAGAGAGAGAGAGAGAGAGAGAGAGAGAGAGAGAGAGAGAGAGAGAGAGAGATGATATTTTTATATATATGCAACCAAATTGGAGAACAACCTGTTCCCCGAATCATCACTGAATAACTTAATATCTTTTATTCGCCGTTTTAGCACACTGTCTGGGCAGTACTTCATGTATACGTTTTGGTTGATTTCAAGAGTCATTTTTAATGTGTGCGGCAGGCTGGTTTTTAAACGGTGATCACACGCACACCACCGAGTAGTGGTAGTAGTAGTAGTAGCAGTAGCAGCAGCAGCAACAGAAACGATGGCAAAGGCATTAGAATTAGCGACATCAGCAGCAGTAAACGAAGCACTAGTAATGAAAGCATTAACAGTTGCAGCATCAGCAGTAGCAGTAGCAAAAGTATCAGCCATAGTAATGGTAGAAACAAATAAGAAAACAGCAGTAGCAGAAACAAAATCGCGAAGAAACACTGTGGTTTAGTGTTTTCACTATCACTCCCCAATATCATGTCGGAGAAGAGGTCAAAAGTTCAAACACGCAGCCCTTCTTGTCTCCAAATTTGGAAACTATCGGGGCACTCTCCATCGTCGAATGATCGTTCACATTTGCCAGCGTGCAACGTGATACATCACGGTGATGAAGTTGCCTGGCAACATGACTTTACCATGACGCTCTGCAGCCCCTCACGGTAAAGCTTGGCACAGGTCTTTGTCAGGGTCACCACGGGTGTGTGAAGGTCACTTTTTTCCCAACGCTCGCGAAACTTGCTATGCAGCAAACACTACTCCACATGTTTGACAATAGCCGTGCAGCAAACACCATTTCATAACTTGTTTCATAACACCATTGCTGTGTGCAGCAAACACCATTCCGGCACCTGTTTCATAACTTGCTGTGAGGCAAACACCATTCCACCTGTTTCATAACTTGCTGTGCAGCAAACACCATTCCACCTGTTTCACAGCCTTTCCTAAAGCTCTACTGGCTTTCTTGCTGGTAACCGTCTTTCAAATGTTAGACTTGACGATTGAGGTCGAGCTTTCACGAGAATCTTGCTGCAATGACAAGGAGAGATAGGTGTTGTGCAAGAGCGTGTTTTCTCTTTATTGCTGGACAGGAAACATGGAGGCATCATTGAACACTTCAGGAGGGATCTCCTGTTGCCTAGTGGTTTACGAAAATTCAGGGAGACTCTTGCAGTAGGACTGGTTCCCTTGTCTTGTCGATTTCAGTTGGGATGGAGTCAGAGTCTGGGTGCCTTGTCATTGGCAAGGCGTTTGATCGCCGCGGCTTCCTCCCTTGATCTTTCAAGGCCCGGACAGTCAGGTCTTGGCCTCAACTTAGGGCATGCGTGCGATGGCTTCAGCGTGGATGGAGGAGGGGCCATTCAGAGGCTTGATGATGAACTATTCCATGAATCTTCCCGGCGATGCGATCCTGACAGTAAGTAGAATAGCTTGGTCAGCAATGAGCGAGTGTGACAGTTAGTAGAGTAGCTTGGTCAGCAATGAGCGAGTGTGACAGTAAGTAGAATAGCTTGGTCAGCAATGAGCGAGTGTGACAGTAAGTAGAATAGCTTGGTCAGCAATGAGCGAGTGTGACAGTAAGTAGAATAGCTTGGTCAGCAATGAGCGAGTGTGGCAGTAAGTAGAAAAGCTTGGTCAGCAATGAGCGAGTGTGACAGTAAGTAGAATAGCTTGGTCAGCAATGAGCGAGTGTGGCAGTAAGTAGAAAAGCTTGGTCAGCAATGAGCGAGTGTGACAGTAAGTAGAATAGCTTGGTCAGCAATGAGCGAGTGTGGCAGTAAGTAGAAAAGCTTGGTCAGCAATGAGCGAGTGTGGCAGTAAGTAGAAAAGCTTGGTCAGCAATGAGCGAGTGTGACAGTAAGTAGAATAGCTTGGTCAGCAATGAGCGAGTGTGATAGTTGGGAGATCCATGTAAGTCGTCAAGGCATTACAAAAGTAGTTGGAGTTGTTACTGATCTGTGCGGCGGCACGTTGTCTGCTCTTTTTGCTGTGCCAACACTCCTGCCTGTCCAAGAGCTTCGCCTGCCATCTTGATCCTGGTGAAGTGGAGGGCTGTCTTCTCCTGCCTGTCCAAGAGCTTCGCCTGCCATCTTGATCCTGGTGAAGTGGAAGGCTGTCTTCTCCTGCCTGTCTAAGAGCTTCGCCTGCCATCTTGATCCTGGTGAAGTGGAAGGCTGTCTTCTTGGAGACAGAGTCGCTGCGCCAGAACTGAAAAGACTCTACGGGTTGTGGGGCTGACATCAAGCAACCTTTGGAATTTCCCATGTACATAGAGAGATGAATTGATAGATAGGATTTTCTTAGATAGATAGATAGATAGACAGACAGATAGACAGACAGATAGATAGATAGATAGATAGATAGATAGATAGATAGATAGATAGATAGATCAAATCGGAGAGAGAAGAGGAAAGGGGGGGGGGGGGGGGGGGGACTGCCTACCGAGAAAGGTGAACACAAAGGCAATGGGGGTGAAGTACAGTCTGGTACACCAAAAGAATGCAGCAAGGGCAGTAACCGTTGGCTTTCCAGACACCTAGTCATCTACCATCCACCTGTCGCCCGTCTGCCACAGCATGGGCTGAGTAAGGCTGATAGTGTCTTTCATAGCATGGGGGCTGAGTAAGGCTGATAGTGTCTTTCACAGCATGGGCTGAGTAAGGCTGATAGTGTCTTTCACAGCATGGGCTGAGTAAGGCTGATAGTGTCTTTCACAGCATCGGCTGAGTAGGGCTGATAGTGTCTTTCACAGCATCGGCTGAGTAAGGCTGATAGTGTCTGGAATAACCTCTTGTAAGGCTGGTAGTGTCTGGAATAACGCCTTGTGATGCTGATAGTGTCCGGAATAACCCCTTGTAAGGCTGATAGTGTGTGGAATAACCCCTTGTAAGGCTGGTAGTGTCTGGAATAACCCTTGTGATGCTGATAGTGTCTGGAATATCCCCTTATCTCAGGTAAAGTGTGGAGAACTGACTACATTCTGTCCACTTCTCGATACCAGCACCTGTCAGTGAATCGCGGTGTGGTAAGGTTATGGCTGCCGATGCGTGTATCTGACATGCTGATGTTTGAGTTCAGTACCCTCCACCATTCCAAAATACCGTCTCTCATTGTGCACAGGACAAACACGCGCTGCCGGAAGTGGTATTGATGAGGATGATGGAAGGTGGCGGTGACATTCTTGGGGCTGAAGCCAGGCGGAAGTTATCTGTGACTCTAGTACGCTTGATGTACTGAGCCCACATTTTCAGTCCGTGTCCTTTTTCATGGAGGTCCACATGATGATACAGGATGACCCACCACCGGAACTGGCTGTAGCTTTAACCACACTAGGGGTGTTCTGGGCATCAACAATCCAGGATAGCTAATAAACTCCCGCCCTCTGTAAGTGCTGTGCTAGTCATTTTCTCTTTCACTCCCACTCACTGATCATGCTGGATTTTTGTTCCATCTTCTGTACCACTTCACTGGCATTGCACCCACGCCGCTCTCATTCAGACCACCCCCGCCCCCCCCCCCCCCTCCCCTGTCCACAGCCACAGCTCGGACCGGCCCGCCACAGTCTCAGCATTGGCTATCCAGAGAGAGCAGTCAGTGTCAAGTCGTCAAGTGGCAACCCACCGGAGGAGACACTGCACTGCTGCCGAGTCACCTCGGTGGTATTCAGTCTGTTCTAACCCCTACATACGCAGAACACCACCTACTGAGTCCGCTACTGACGACAATAACTGCTTAGTCAGAGCCGGCGTGGATGATCTCTCCCTTCTGGAGGGCGACACCATGTCCGTCCAAATGAATTTCCCGAAACAGGCGACCTCAACGGAATCAAATCAAGGCCATAGACGTTGAGAGGACATTGAAACGGAGGTCACCAAAAAGAGCATGGCATGAAGGGCCACAGAATTTGACACTTTTTTATGCTGATCGATGAGAATGAGGACGATGAAGATGATGCTACTCTGTCTATATAGTGCCCACCATGTCACTCAGTCAGTATAGTGTCCACCATGGCACTGTGTCTACAAAATGTCCACCATGACACTCAGTGTATATAGTGTCCACCATGACACTGTGTCATTATAGTGTCCACCATGGCACTCAGTCTATATAGTGTCCACCATGGCACTGTGTCTATATAGTGTCCACCATGGCACTGTGTCTATATAGTGTCCACCATGTCACTCAGTCTATATAGTGTCCACCATGGCACTGTGTCTATATAGTGTCCACCATGGCACTCAGTCTATATAGTGTCCACCATGGCACTCAGTTTATATAGTGTCCACCATGGCACAGTGTCTATTTAGTGTCCACCATGTAACTGTGTCATTATAGTGTCCACCATGGCACTGTCTCTATAGTGTCCACCATGTCACTCAGTCTATATAGTGTCCACCATGGCACTGTGTCTATACAGTGTCCACCATGGCATGTGTCTATATAGTGTCCACCACGTCACTCAGTCTATATAGTGTCCACCATGGCACTGTGTCTATATGGTGTCCACCATGGCACTGTGTTTCTATAGTGTCCACCATGGCAATGTGTCTATATAGTGTCCACCATGGCACAGTGTCTATTTAGTGTCCACCATGGCACTGTGCCTATATAGTGTCCCACACCACGCACTGTGTCTATGCAGTGTCCACCATGGCATGTGTCTATATAGTGTCCACCACGTCACTCAGTCTATATAGTGTCCACCATGGCACTGTGTCTATACAGTGTCCACCATGGCATGGCACTGTGTCTATATAGTGTCCACCATCACTCAGTCTATATAGTTGTCACGTCACTCAGTCTATATAGTGTCCACCATGGCACTCAGTCAATATAGTGTCCACCATGGAACACTGTGTCCATACAGTGTCCACCATGGCACTGTGTCTATATAGTATATAGTGTCCACCACGTCCACTCAGTGTGTATATAGTGTCCACCATGGCACTGTCTATATCTATATAGTGTCCACCATGGCACTGTGTCTATATAGTGTCCACCATGGCACTTGTCTATACTGTGTCTGGCACTGTGTCTATATAGTGTCCACCATGGCACTGTGTCTATATAGCACTGTCCACCATGGCACTGTGTCTATATAGTGTCCACCATGGCACTGTGTCTATATAGTGTCCACCATTGCACCATATAGTAATCCACCATGGCACTGTGTCTACCATGGCACTGTATATAGTGTCCACCATGGCACTGGTGTCTATATATAGTGTCCACCATGGCACTGTGTCTATATAGTGTCCACCATGGCATATAGTGTCCACCATGTACTCAGTCTATATGGTCACTGGCACTGTGTCTATAGTGTCACCATCGGCACTGTGTCTATATAGTGGGCCCCATGGCACTGTGTCTCATATATAGTGTCACCATGGCACTGTGTCTATATAGTGTCACCATGGCACTGTGTCTATATAGTGTCCACCATGGCACTGTGTCATATAGTGTCCACCCATGGCACTGTGTCTATATAGTGTCCACCATGGCACTGTGTCTCATATAGTGTCCACCATGGCACTGTGTCTATATAGTGTCCACCATGGCACTGTGTCTATATAGTGTCCACACTGTGTCTATATAATATCCACCAGGCACTGTGTCTATATAGTGTCCACCATGGCACTGGCCACCAAGTCACTCAGTCTATATAGTGTCCACCATGGCACTCAGTCTATATAGTGTCCACCATGGCACTCAGTCTATATATAGTGTCCACCATGGCACCTCAGTCTATATAGTGTCCGCACTCATGGCATAGTGTGGCACAATGACATGACACTGGTCAATATAGTGTCCA
>JADBJO010005694.1:127500-130000 GCA_016801955.1 Conus betulinus | reverse complement strand
ACACGCATGCACGACGCTCTCTCTCTCTCTCTCTCTCTCTCGTCTCTCTCTCTCTCTCTCTCTCTCTCACACACACACACACACACACACACACACACACACAAACCTCAGCTGCAATGTCGAACATAATCCAATGGGACTTCATGCTGACAGTTATCTTATCAATACGATATTGCACACCGCTGTGGGAGACTGTATACTGCCTAACGCACACCGAGTAGTAAATTCCCGCCATCATACAAAATGGTAAACACCTCTCCGAACCGCTCCCGCACCATCCCACCCCACTCCCAACCCCACAAGCCCTCCCCCCCCCCTCCCTCATCCCCCTTCCTGACAAAGGGTCGATTTTTTTTTTTTGGTGTGTGCCCATAGAACGCAAGCTCTATCATTTGATAATGAAAATTGATTTTTCCTGTTAAGGTGTCTAGTTGCCTCCCCCCCCCCCTTCCTATTCCACCCACCCACATCAACTTCCCATCCTTTCCAACGGGACTTATCGACCCCTGAATCTTCACTCCAATCCCTCTGTCTCTTTCTTTTGCTCTCATTGTCGACCTTTTCCCCCCCTCTCCTATGTTTATCTCCCTTTTTGAATATTCATTACCACGACATTCTTTCTGTCTGTTGTGGAGATTGCATAGAGTAATGCATACCAAAGTGGGTTCTATCACGAATTTTTCGTTTGAAGAAAGAATTTTAATGAAAAATGTAAAGTAACTCCGCCGGTTACGAATTACAGGACAAAAGGCGCGTTCCGACCTCTTAGATCATCTCCAGGCGAGGTAACATTCAGGACAATCAAAAACGAGGAACGAAGAATCACTTATCTTTCCAACCATGGCGCAAGGTGGGCGTTGAAGTGATTGTTCGGGTTTTTTTTTTTTTTTTTTTTTTTTTTTTTTTTTTTTTTTTTTGTACTCCCAGTTTCTTATAGAACAGGGAGTACTTTAGAATGGGAACGAAGAAATGCTGTCTGTCTGTCCTGTCTGTCCGTGGTCAAAATGTGTTTCCACTTGCTCCAGACAAAACTACCCGGGCCGATCTTTCTGAAAATTTGTAGGTATGTTCATTATTGGCCACGGATGATGCCCGATGTTTTAGTTTACCGCTATAACCGTTACTAATGGCTGTACTAACGGCCTCTAACGGTTTTTCTTCTTTATGGAATATCTCAAAAAGTACTCGGCCGATCTTTGTAAAAATGAGCAGGTACGTTCATTTTGGATCATGGATGATGCCCGATGTTTTTAGTTTACCTCGTTTATATGCCGTTACTACTAACGGCTGTAACGGCCTGTAACGGTTTTTCTTCTTTATGGAATATTCAGAAGGTACTTGGCCGATCTTTCTGAAAATTTGTAGGTATGTTTTATTATGAGTCACGAATAATGAGCGATGTTTTAGTTTACCGTTATAGCCGTTACTAACGGCTGTAACGGCTGTAACACCCTTAACGGTTTTTCTTCTTTATGGAATATCTCAGAAAGTACTTGGCCGATCTTTCTGAAAATTTGTAGGTATGTTCATTATGGGTCACGAATAATGAGCGGTGTTTTAGTTTACCGTTATAGCCGTTACTAACGGCTGTAACGGCCTGTAACGGTTTTTCTTCTTTGTGGCATATCTCAGAAAGTACTTGGCTGATCTTTGTGAAAATTAGCAGGTATGTTCATTATGGGTCACGGATGATGCCCAGTGTTTTAGTTTACCCCGCTATAGTCGTTACTAACGGCTGTACCGGCCTGTAACGGTTTTTCTTCTTCATGGAATATCTCGGAGAGTACTTGGCCGATCTTTGTGAATATTAGCAGGTATGTTCATTATGGGTCACGGATAATGCCCGATTTTTTAGTTTACCGTTATAGCTATTATTAATGGCTGTAATGGCATATAACGGTTTTTCTTCTTTATGGAATATCTCAGAAAGTGCTTGGCCGATCTTTGTGGAAATTAGCAGGTATGTTCACTATGGCCTACGAATGATGCCCGGTGTTTTTAGGTAACCCCCATTATAGCCGTTACTTACGGCTATAACGGCTTATAATAGTTTTTATTCTTTATCGAATATCTCAGAAAGTACTTGGCGGAACTTTCTGAAAATTTGTAGGTATGTCCATTATGGGCACGGATGATGCCTGACATCTTAGTTTACCGTTGTAGCCGTTAATGACGGATGGATGTAACGGCCCATAGTAGTTTTGTTTTGTTTTGTTTTGTTTATTTTTTTTTTGTTTTTTTTTTAATGTCTCAGAGAGTACTTGGCCGATCTTTCTAAAAAAAAATTTGTAGGTATGTTTTCATTATGTGTCACGGATGATGCCCGATGTTTAAGTTTACCGTTATAGCCGTTACTAACGGCCCATAATGGTTTTCTTCTTAATGGAAAATCTGAGAAAGTACTTGGCCGATCTTTCTGAAAAGTTGTATGTTCACTGTAGGTGATGATGATGGCCGATGTTTACCAGAATAGCCATCACTAACAGTTACACCAGCCCAA
>JADBJO010005694.1:105000-115000 GCA_016801955.1 Conus betulinus | reverse complement strand
TTCAAGGGGAAAAAATGTCCTGTCAGCCGACCAGCTAGTGGTAAAGGTGAAGAATGTCCTGACAGCCGACCAGCTAGTGGTCAAGGTGAAGAATGTCCTGACAGCCAACCAGCTAGTTGTCCAGGTAGAGAATGTCCTGACAGCCGACCAGCTAGTTGTCCAGTAGAGAATGTCCTGACAGCCGACCAGCTAGTTGTCCAGATAGAGAATGTCCTGACAGCCGACCAGCTAGTTGTCCAGGTAGAGAATGTCCTGACAGCCGACCAGCTAGTTGTCCAGGTAGAGAATGTCCTGACAGCCGACCAGCTAGTTGTCCAGGAAGAGAATGTCCTGACAGCCGACCAGCTAGTTGTCCAGGTAGAGAATGTCCTGACAGCCGACCAGCTTGTTTTCAAGGGAGGAGAGAATGTCCTGTCAGCCAACCAGCTAGTGGTCAAGGTGAAGAATGTCCTGACAGCCGACCAGCTAGTGGTCAAGGTGAAGAATGTCCTGACAGCCGACCAGCTAGTTTGTCCAGGTAGAGCATGTCCTGACAGCCGACCAGCTAGTTGTCCAGGTAGAGAATGTCCTGACAGCCGACCAGCTAGTTGTCCAGGTAGAGAATGTCCTGACAGCCGACCAGCTAGTGGTCCAGGTAGAGAATGTCCTGACAGCCGACCAGCTAGTTGTCCAGGTAGAGAATGTCCTGACAGCCGACCAGCTAGTTGTCCAGGTAGAGAATGTCCTGACAGCCGACCAGCTAGTTGTCCAGGTAGAGAATGTCCTGACAGCCGACCAGCTAGTTGTCCAGGTAGAAAATGTCCTGACAGCCGACCAGCTAGTTGTCCAGGTAGAGAATGTCCTGACAGCCGACCAGCTTGTTTCCAAGGTAGAGAATGTCCTGACAGCCGACCAGCTAGTGGTCAAGGTAGAGAACGTCCTGACAGCCGACCAGCTAGTTGTCCAGGTATAGAATGTCCTGACAGCCGACCAGCTAGTGGTCCAGGTAGAGAATGTCCTGACAGCCGACCAGCTAGTGGTCAAGGTAGAGAATGTCCTGACAGCCGACCAGCTAGTGGTCAAGGTAGAGAATGTCCTGACAGCCGACCAGCTAGTTGTCCAGGTAGAGAATGTCCTGACAGCCGACCAGCTAGTTGTCCAGGTAGAGAATGTCCTGACAGCCGACCAGCTAGTTGTCCAGGTAGAGAATGTCCTGACAGCCCGACCAGCTAGTTGTCCAGGTAGAGAATGTCCTGACAGCCGACCAGCTAGTTGTCCAGGTAGAGAATGTCCTGACAGCCGACCAGCTTGTTTCAAGGGAGAAAAATGTCCTGTCAGCCGACCAGCTAGTGGTAAAGGTGAAGAATGTCCTGACAGCCGACCAGCTAGTGGTCAAGGTGAAGAATGTCCTGACAGCCAACCAGCTAGTTGTCCAGGTAGAGAATGTCCTGACAGCCGACCAGCTAGTTGTCCAGGTAGAGAATGTCCTGACAGCCGACCAGCTAGTTGTCCAGATAGAGAATGTCCTGACAGCCGACCAGCTAGTTGTCCAGGTAGAGAATGTCCTGACAGCCGACCAGCTAGTTGTCCAGGTAGAGAATGTCCTGACAGCCGACCAGCTAGTTGTCCAGGTAGAGAATGTCCTGACAGCCGACCAGCTAGTTGTCCAGGTAGAGAATGTCCTGACAGCCGACCAGCTTGTTTTCAAGGGAGAGAATGTCCTGTCAGCCAACCAGCTAGTGGTCAAGGTGAAGAATGTCCTGACAACCGACCAGCTAGTGGTCAAGGTGAAGAATGTCCTGACAGCCGACCAGCTAGTTGTCCAGGTAGAGCATGTCCTGACAGCCGACCAGCTAGTTGTCCAGGTAGAGAATGTCCTGACAGCCGACCAGCTAGTTGTCCAGGTAGAGAATGTCCTGACAGCCGACCAGCTAGTGGTCCAGGTAGAGAATGTCCTGACAGCCGACCAGCTAGTGGTCAAAGGTAGAGAATGTCCTGACAGCCGACCAGCTAGTTGTCCAGGTAGAGAATGTCCTGACAGCCGACCAGCTAGTTGTCCAGGTAGAGAATGTCCTGACAGCCGACCAGCTAGTGGTCCAGGTAGAGAATGTCCTGACAGCCGACCAGCTAGTTGTCCAGGTAGAGAATGTCCTGACAGCCGACCAGCTTGTTTTCAAGGGAGAAAATGTCCTGTCAGCCGACCAGCTAGTGGTAAAGGTGAAGAATGTCCTGACAGCCGACCAGCTAGTGGTCAAGGTGAAGAATGTCCTGACAGCCACCAGCTAGTTGTCCAGATAGAGAATGTCCTGACAGGCAACCAGCTAGTGTCCAGGTAGAGAATGTCCTGACAGCCGACCAGCTAGGTGTCCAGATAGAGAATGTCCTGACAGCCGACCAGCTAGTTGTCCAGGTAGAGAATGTCCTGACAGCCGACCAGCTAGTTGTCCAGGTAGAGAATGTCCTGACAGCCGACCAGCTAGTTTTGTCCAGGTAGAGAATGTCCTGACAGCCGACCAGCTAGTTGTCCAGGTAGAGAATATCCTGACAGCCGACCAGCTTGTTTTAAAGGGAGAGAATGTCCTGTCAGCCAACCAGCTAGTTGTCAAGGTGAAGAATGTCCTGACAGCCGACCAGCTAGTGGTCAAGGTGAAGAATGTCCTGACAGCCGACCAGCTAGTTGTCCAGGTAGAGCATGTCCTGACAGCCGACCAGCTAGTTGTCCAGGTAGAGAATGTCCTGACAGCCGACCAGCTAGTTGTCCAGGTAGAGAATGTCCTGACAGCCGACCAGCTTGTTTTCAAGGGAGAGAATGTCCTGTCAGCCGACCAGCTAGTTGTCCAGGTGAAGAATGTCCTGACAGCCGACCAGCTAGTGGTCAAGGTGAAGAATGTCCTGACAGCCGACCAGCTAGTGGTCACGGTAGAGAATGTCCTGACAGCCTACCAGCTAGTGGTCAAGGTGAAGAATGTCCTGATAGCCGCCAGCTTGTGGTCATGGTGAAGAATGTCCTGACAGCCGACCAGCTAGTGGTCAAGGTAGAGAATGTCCTGACAGCCGACCAGCTAGTGGTCAAGGTGAAGAATGTCCTGACAGCCGACCAGCTAGTTGTCAAGGGAGAAAATGTCCTGACAGCCGACCAGCTAGTTGTCCAGGTAGAGAATGTCCTGACAGCCGACCAGCTAGTTGTCCAGGTAGAGAATGTCCTGACAGCCGACCAGCTAGTGGTCCAGGTAGAGAATGTCCTGACAGCCGACCAGCTAGTTGTCAAGGTGAAGAATGTCCTGACAGCCGACCAGCTAGTGGTCCAGGTAGAGAATGTCCTGACAGCCGACCAGCTAGTTGTCCAGGTAGAGAATTTCCTGACAGCCGACCAGCTAGTTGTCCAGGTAGAGAATGTCCTGACACAGCCGACCAGCTAGTGGTCAAGGTGAAGAATGTCCTGACAGCCCACCAGCTAGTGGTCAAGGTAGAGAATGTCCTGACAGCCGACCAGCTAGTTGTCCAGGTAGAGAATGTCCTGACAGCCGACCAGCTAGTTGTCCAGGTAGAGAATGTCCTGACAGCCGACCAGCTAGTGGTCAAAGTAGAGAATGTCCTGACAGCCGACCAGCTAGAGGTCCAGGTAGAGAATGTCCTGACAGCCGACCAGGTAGTTGTCCAGGTAGAGAATGTCCTGACAGCCGACCAGCTAGTTGTCTAGGTAGAGAATGTCCTGACAGCCGACCAGCTAGTTGTCCAGGTAGAGAATGTCCTGACAGCCGACCAGCTAGTTGTCCAGGTAGAGAAATGTCCTGACAGCCGACCAGCTTGTTTTCAAGGGAGAGAATGTCCTGTCAGCCGACCAGCTAGTTGTCCATGTGAAGAGATGTCCTGACAGCCGACCAGCTAGTGGTCAAGGTGAAGAATGTCCTGACAGCCGACCAGCTAGTGGTCAAGGTAGAGAATGTCCTGACAGCCGACCAGCTAGTGGTCAAGGTGAAGAATGTCCTGACAGCCGACCAGCTAGTGGTCAAGGTGAAGAATGTCCTGACAGCCGACCAGCTAGTTGTCCAGGTAGAGAATGTCCTGACAGCCGACCAGCTAGTGGTCAAGGTGAAGAATGTCCTGACAGCCGATCAGCTAGTTGTCAAGGGAGAGAATGTCCTGACAGCCGACCAGCTAGTTGTCAAGGTAGAGAATGTCCTGACAGCCGACCAGCTAGTGGTCAAGGTGAAGAATGTCCTGACAGCCGACCAGCTAGTGGTCAACGTGAAGAATGTCCTGACAGCCGACCAGCTAGTTGTCAAGGTGAATAATGTCCTGATAGCCGACCAGCTAGTTGTCAAGGTGAAGAATGTCCTGACAGCCGACCAGCTAGTGGTCAGCTAGTGGTCAAGGTGAAGAATGTCCTGACAGCCGACAGCAGACCAGTAGTTGTCAAGGTGAAGAATGTCCTGACAGCCGACCAGCTAGATGTCAAGGTGAAGAATGTCCTGACAGCCGACCAGCTAGTTGTCCAGGGAGAGAATGTCCTGACAGCCGACGAGCTAGTGGTCAAGGTGAAGAATGTCCTGACAGCCGACCAGCTAGTTGTCAAGGGAGAAAATGTCCTGACAGCCGACCAGCTAGTTGTCAAGGTGAAGAATGTCCTGACATCCGACCAGCTAGTTGTCCAGGTAGAGAATGTCCTGACAGCCGACCAGCTAGTGGTCAAGGGAGAGAATGTCCTGACAGCCGACCAGCTTGTTTTCAAGGCGAAGAATGTCCTGTCAGCCGACCAGCTAGTGGTCAAGGTGAAGAATGTCCTGACAGCCGACCAGCTAGTGGTCCAGGTAGAGAATGTCCCTGACAGCCGACCAGCTACTTGTCAAGGTGAAGAATGTCCTGACAGCCGACCAGCTCTAGTGGTCCAGGTAGAGAATGTCCTGACAGACAGCCGACCAGCTAGTTGTCAAGGTGAAGAATGTCCTGACAGCCGACCAGCTAGTGGTCCAGGTAGAGAATGTCCTGACAGCCGACCAGCTAGTTGTCCAGGTAGAGATTTCCTGACAGCCGACCAGCTAGTTGTCCAGGTAGAGAATGTCCTGACAGCCGACCAGCTAGTGGTCAAGGTGAAGAATGTCCTGACAGCCCACCAGCTAGTGGTCAAGGTAGAGAATGTCCTGACAGCCGACCAGCTAGTTGTCCAGGTAGAGAATGTCCTGACAGCCGACCAGCTAGTTGTCCAGGTAGAGAATGTCCTGACAGCCGACCAGCTAGTGGTCAAAGTAGAGAATGTCCTGACAGCCGACCAGCTAGAGGTCCAGGTAGAGAATGTCCTGACAGCCGACCAGCTAGTTGTCCAGGTAGAGAATGTCCTGACAGCCGACCAGCTAGTTGTCTAGGTAGAGAATGTCCTGACAGCCGACCAGCTAGTTGTCCAGGTAGAGAATGTCCTGACAGCCGACCAGCTAGTTGTCCAGGTAGAGAATGTCCTGACAGCCGACCAGCTTGTTTTCAAGGGAGAGAATGTCCTGTCAGCCGACCCAGCTAGTTGTCCAGGTGAAGAATGTCCTGACAGCCGACCAGCTAGTGTCAAGGTGAGAAATGTCCTGGCAGCCGACCAGCTAGTGGTCAAGGTAGAGAGAATGTCCTGACAGCCGACCAGCTAGTGGTCAAGGTGAAGAATGTCCTGACAGCCGACCAGCTAGTGGTCAAGGTGAAGAATGTCCTGACAGCCGACCAGCTAGTTGTCCAGGTAGAGAATGTCCTGACCAGACCAGCTAGTTGTCCAGGTAGAAGAATGTCCTGACAGCCGACCAGCTAGTTGTCAAGGTGAGAGAATGTCCTGACAGCCGACCAGCTAGTTTGTCAAGGTAGAGCCGACCAGCTAGTGGTCAAGGTGAAGAATGTCCTGACAGCCGACCAGCTAGTTGTCAAGGTGAAGAATGTCCTGACAGCCGACCAGCTAGTTGTCAAGGTAGAAGAATGTCCTGACAGCCGACCAGCTAGTGGTCAAGGTGAAGAATGTCCTGACAGCCGACCAGCTAGTGGTCAAGGTGAAGAATGTCCTGACAGCCGACCAGCTAGTTGTCAAGGTGAAGAATGTCCTGACAGCCGACCAGCTAGTTGTCAAGGTGAATATGTCCTGACAGCCGACCAGCTAGTGGTCAAGGTGAAGAATGTCCTGACAGCCGACCAGCTAGTGGTCAAGGTGAAGAATGTCCTGACAGCCGACCAGCTAGTTGTCAAGGTGAAGAATGTCCTGACAGCCGACCAGCTAGTTGTCAGGGTGAAGAATGTCCTGACAGCCGACCAGCTAGTTGTCCAGGGAGAGAATGTCCTGACAGCCGACCAGCTAGTGGTCAAGGTGAAAGAATGTCCTGACAGCCGACCAGCTAGTTGTCAAGGGAGAAAATGTCCTGACAGCCGACCAGCTAGTTGTCAAGGTGAAGAATGTCCTGACATCCGACCAGCTAGTTGTCCAGGTAGAGAATGTCCTGACAGCCGACCAGCTAGTGGTCAAGGGAGAGAATGTCCTGACAGCCGACCAGCTTGTTTTCAAGGCGAAGAATGTCCTGTCAGCCGACCAGCTAGTGGTCAAGGTGAAGAATGTCCTGACAGCCGACCAGCTAGTGGTCAAGGTAGAGAATGTCCTGACAGCCGACCAGCTACTTGTCAAGGTGAAGAATGTCCTGACAGCCGACCAGCTAGTGGTCAAGGTGAAGAATGTCCTGACAGCCGACCAGCTAGCTGTCAAGGTGAAGAATGTCCTGACAGCCGACCAGCTAGTGGTCAAAGTAGAGAATGTCCTGACAGCCCACCAGCTAGTGGTCAAAGTAGAGAATGTCCTGACAGCCGACCAGCTAGTTGTCAAGGGAGAGAGAATGTCCTGACAGCCGACCAGCTAGTTGTCCAGGTAGAGAATGTCCTGACAGCCGACCCAGCTAGTGGTCAAGGTAGAGAATGTCCTGACAACGGACCAGCTAGTTGTCCAGGTAGAGAATGTCCTGACAGCCGACCAGCTAGTGGTCAAAGTAGAGAATGTCCTGAGAGCCGACCAACTAGTGGTCAAAGTAGAGAATGTCCTGACAGCCGACCAACTAGTGGTCAAGTAGAGAATGTCCTGACAGCCGACCAGCTAGTGGTCAAAGTAGTGAATGTCCTGACAGCCGACCAGCTAGTGGTCAAGGTGAAGAATGTCGTGGCAGTGCTACTATTTCCCTGATTCCTCCTCACGTCTTGAAAAGGTGAACTGACCTGACAGGACATAGGTCACGAGAGAGAGAGAGAGAGAGAGCTAGATGAGAGGAGAGAGAGAGAGAGAGAGAGAGAGAGGAGAGAAGATAGAGAGAGAGAGAGAGAGAGAGAGCTAGAGAAGTCAAGAGGAGAATGTCCTAGAGGAGAGGAGCTAGAGAGAGAAGGAGTCCTGAGAGCCGACCACTAGAGAGAGAGAGAAAAGACCAGAGATTGGTCAGAGACCGACCAGCTAGGAGTCCAGGTAAGAGAGTCCTGACAGCCGAGAGATGGTTCAAGTAGAGACTGTCCTGAGAGCCGACCAGAGATGAGGTGAAGAGGGAGAGACAGCCGACCAGCTAGTGACAAGTTTTGAATGTCCTGACGCCGACCAGCTAGAGTCAAAGTGAGAGAAGAGAGAGAGCCGAGAGAGAGAGATCAAAGATAGAAATGTCCTGAGGAGGAGAGAGAGAGAGAGAGAGGAGAGAGAGAGAGACAGCGAGAGAGAGAGAGAGTAGAAGGGAGAGAGAGAGAGAGAGAGACCAGCTAGAGAGAGGAGAGAGAGAGAGATAGAGAGAGCCTAGAGAGAGAGAGAGAGAGAGAGAGAGAGAGAGAGAGAGAGGGGAGAATGAGAGAGAGAGAGAGAGAGAGAGAGAGAGAGAGAGAGAGAAGAGAGCAAGAGAGAGAGATCCGCAAGAGAGAGAGAGAGAGAGAGAGAGAGAGAAGAGAGAGAGAGAGACAGAGAGAGAGCTAGAGAGAGATAGAGAGAGAGAGATCAGATCCGTGAGAGATCGTGGCAAGTGAGACCAGAGAGAGAGAGAGGGATTTTTGAGAGAAAGAGAGAGAGAGAGAGATAGGGAGGAGAGAGAGAGAGAGAGAGAGAGAGAGAGAGAGAGAGAGAGAGAGAGAGAGAGAGAGAGAGAGAGAGAGAGAGAGAGAGAGAGAGAGGTGAATAGAGAGTGAGAGAGAGAGAGATGAGAGAGAGAGAGAGGAGCAGAAAGGATAGAGAGAGAGAAATAAGAGAGAGGGATAGAGAGAGAGAGAGAGAGAGAGAGAGAGAGAGAGAGAGAGAGAGAGAGAGACAGAGACAGAGAGAAGACAAGCACAGATCAACAGAGAGAGAATGCCAATGATTTATCAATTTGAGGCCACATCTGGCATACTAAAAGGGATTTTTTTTTTCTTTTTGAGAGAGAGAGGGGAGAGAGAAGAGAGAGAGAGAGAGAGAGAGAGAGAGAGAGAGAGAGAGAGAGCAAAGGGAGAGGAGAGACATAGAGAGAAGAAAGAGAGAGACAGACAGAGAGAGAGAGAGACAGACAGAGACAGAGAGACAGAGGGACAGACAGAGACAAACAGATCAAGATCAGGAAAGGAATGCCAATGATTTATTCAAGTTGAGGCCACAGCTGGCATATTGAAGGGATTTTTTTTTTCTTTTTGGAGAGAGAGAGAGAGAGGAGAGAGAGAGAGGGAGAAGGAGAGAGAGGAGAGAGAGAGAATAGAGAGAGGAGAGGGTGAGAGAGAGAGAACGAGAGTGGAATGCGTAGAGGAGAAAGAGAGAGAGCGCTCAATGGATCGTACAGTATAATGAATGCTGGTGAGGAGTGCATGTACACAGAAGAGTGGGACAAACCAGAGTGCTCAGTGGAATGTACAGGGAAAAAGGAGAGAGTGCTCAATAGAACGTACAGGGAAAGGGGGAGAGAGTGCTCAGTGGAATGTACAGGGAAAGGAGAGAGAGCGCTCAGTGGAACGTACAGGAAAGGGAGAGAGTGCTCAGTGGAATGTACAGGGAAAGGAGAGGAGAGAGAGCGCTCAGTGGAATGTACAGGGAAAGGAGAGAGTGCTCAGTGGAATGTACAGGGAAAGGAGAGAGCGCTCAGTGGAATGTACAGGAAAGGAGAGAGAGAGCTCAGTGGAATGTACAGGGAAGGGAGAGGAGAGCTCAGTGGAATGTACAGGGAAGTACAGGAAAGGGAGAGAGCGCTCAGTGGAATGTACAGGGAAAGGAGAGCGCTCAGTGGAATGTACAGGGAAAGGAGAGAGCGCTCAGTGGAATGTACAGGGAAAGGAGAGAGAGCTCAGTGGAATGTACAGGGAAAGGGGAGAGTGCTCAGTGGAATGTACAGGGAAAGGAGAGGCGTCAGTGGAATGTACAGGGAAAGGAGAGAGAGCGCTCAGTGGAATGTACAGGGAAAGGGGAGAGTGCTCAGTGGAATGTACAGGGGGAAAGGGGAGAGTGCTCAGTGGAATGTACAGGGGAAAGGGGGAGAGTGCTCAGTGGAATGTACAGGGAAAGGAGAGAGCGCTCAGTGGAATGTACAGGGAAAAAGGGGAGAGTGCTCAGTGGAATGTACAGGGGAAAGGGAGAGAGAGCTCAGTGGAATGTACAGGGAAAGGAGAGAGAGCTCAGTGGAATGTACAGGGAAAGGAGAGAGAGCTCAGTGGAATGTACAGGGAAAAGGGGAGAGTGCTCAGTGGAATGTACAGGGAAAGGGGAGAGAGTGCTCAGTGGAATGTACAGGGAAAGGGAGAGAGTGCTCAGTGGAATGTACAGGGAAAGGAGAGAGCGCTCAATGGAACGTACAGGGAAAGGGAGAGAGTGCTCAGTGGAATGTACAGGGAAAGGGAGAGGAGAGAGTGCTCAGTGAAAGGAGAGACGTACAGGAAAGGGACAGAGAGCGAGAGAGAGCGGTTTCGCAGACGTAGTCAGAAAGACTGGTCGTAAACACTTCTGAAGAATGTCTTTTTTTACTGTCGGAGTAAAGACGGAGAAAGTCGTCAGGAGTGCCACGATCTAAAAACACATTATGTGCCTTAATTAGGA
>JADBJO010005694.1:62500-87500 GCA_016801955.1 Conus betulinus | reverse complement strand
AAAGGTGTAGTGAAATTGGTTGGTCTACCTGTTCTAAGTAGCATTAGAATTAGTGTAAGTGTAGTTTGAAAGGCGACCCCCTCCACAGTCTCCACCTTTCCTGCTCCGCCCATCCGTCATTCTCTTCCCCCACCTCCCCCATCCCCTCCCCCCCCCCCGCCCACCCCCCCATCCTCCTACGGGGTGTAGAACACAAGCTGTAGAGCCTTTGGATAAGAGGACACTGACCTGACCATTTCGCACCCCCCCCCCCCCCCCTTCCCCCCTTGTTTGGATTTCTTGCCCCCCCCCCCCCCCCCCCCCCCTATTTCCTGTCAACTACCAGATGGTAATAAGAGCAGATGGAATTTTCTGGTTGGACCTGCTCCTTTTGAGAACCATCCGTCATTGTTCTCTTGGAATCCCCCCACCACCTCCCCCACCTGCTCTGGTTATTCCGCCCCCCCCCGCCCCCCCATCCCTCCCAGAGCCTTCCCCCCCCCACCCCCCCCCCCCCCCCCCCCCCTTCCCCCCCCCCTGGTACTGTTCAGATTAGTACCCGTGTGTGAACAACAAGATGTGGGACCCTTTCATAATGCCTTTCAGGGCTAGCAGAGAGATGGTATGGTGATGCTTGACGCGTCTGGTTACTTCTGTTAGACCCCCCTGAGGAGGAGACTCACCGTTTGACCACCCCCCCCCTCTGTCCTGCTTGTTGTCCTATCGCACCCCCCCCCCCCCCCCTTCCCCTTTCCCCCCCCCCCCCCCCCCTGTCCTGACCGTGTGGTCCTCTTGTCGAACCCCCCACCTTGATGTATGAATTCCTGTCAAACTACCAGATGATAATGAAGAGCAGATGGAATGTTCTGGTCTGGAACAGCACTTTGCCCCGTCAATGGCGTTTCCTTTGGAGAACTGTGCACCTGAACCTATTTCTGGTTAGGCTGGGAAGTGTTCTGTGACGGTCCGATTTGGAATCCACCAGCACATCCCAGGGGTTGACGTGCTCTGGTTATTCCGCCCTGATGACGAGTCGCCAGAGCCATTCCACACGCCATCAAGTTGAGCTTAGCACATTCCAGGACTGACTGGCAAACATTGGTTATACTGACTGTGTTGACATCAGAGACGTGGGACCTGTGAACTATAACCCTTTCAGTGCTGCATAGAGATTGGTACTGGTGATGCTTGAAGTGTCTGTTAACTTCTGTGGAGTCCTGTTGTTGAAGAGGGGGTTTGCTATCGTTTGAGCAGAAACGTTCTCTGTCCTGCTTGTTGTCCTATTGACGATATATGTCAACGAAAGGAGATATTGTGTTAGCGCACTCTCTGTCCTGCTTGTGGTCCTGTTTGACGAGGGGAGATGTTTTGTGTTAGCAGCCTGCTGTATGTTCGTCCCTCTTTCCCTGTTTTCGTGGTATTGTTTGCTGATTGTGTCTACCAGCATCCCCCTCTCCCAAACAATGTTAGGTTTGGTGTTATTTGTCTGCCATCTGATCATTACCTCTTCTTCCTGTCGTGCGCGCCCCCCGCACTCTCTCTCTCTCTCTCTCTCTCTCTCTCTCTCTCTCTCTCTCTCTCTCTCTCTCTCCTCTCACACACACACACACACACACACACACACACACACACACACACACACACACACGCACACACACACACACTCACATATACACAAACACACGCGCGCGCGCACGCACACAGGCACACACACACACACACACACACACACACACACACACACACACACACACACACCAATGAAAGTGTATTGTGCTATCCGGTTGAGGACTGTTCTTCCCCTATGTTCCCTGCACTGTGCTGTGTGTTGACAGCGTCTGGCAATACCCCCTAGAGTGCTGGCAGACTGAAGGCTGTTCTTTCCCCTGTTCCCTGCACTCTTTGCTGTCCTATTCCCTGCACTGTTTGCTGTCCTATTCCCTGCACTGTTTGCTGTCCTGTTCCCTGCACTCTTTGCTGCCCTATTCCCTGCACTGTTCGCTGTCCTATTCCCTGCACTCTTTGCTGCCCTATTCCCTGCACTGTTTGCTGCCCTATTCCCTGCGCTGTTTGCTGTCCTATTCCCTGCACTGTTTGCTGTCCTGTTCCCTGCACTGTTTGCTGTCCTATTCCCTGCACTGTTCGCTGTCCTATTCCCTGCACTCTTTGCTGCCCTATTCCCTGCACTGTTTGCTGTCCTATTCCCTGCACTGTTTGCTGCCCTATTCCCTGCGCTGTTTGCTGCCCTATTCCCTGCACTGTTTGCTGTCCTGTTCCCTGCACTGTTTGCTGTCCTGTTCCCTGCACTGTTTGCTGTCCTGTTCCCTGCACTGTTTGCTGCCCTGTTCCCCTGCACTGTTCGCTGTCCTATTCACTGCACTGTTTGCTGTCCTGTTCCCTGCACTGTTTTGCTGTCCTGTTCCCTGCACTGTTTGCTGCCCTGTTCCCTGTACTCTTTGCTGCCCTGTTCCTGCACTGTTTGCTGTCCTGTTCCCTGCACTGTTTGCTGTCCTGTTCCCTGCACTCTTTGCTGCCCTGTTCCCTGCACTGTTTGCTGTCCTGTTCCATGTACTCTTTGCTGTCCTATTCCCTGCACTCTTTGCTGTCCTGTTCCCTGCACTGTTTGCTGTCCTATTCCCTGCACTGTTCGCTGTCCTATTACCTGCACTGTTCTATTACCTGCACTGTTCCCTGCACTGTTTGCTGTCCTGTTCCCTGCACTGTGCTGTCGTGTTCCCTGCACTGTGTTGTCCTGTTCCCTGCACTGTGCTGTCATGTTCCCTGCACTGTGTGCTGTCCTGTTCCCTGCACTGTTTGCTGTCCTGTTCCCTGCCCTGTGTGCTGTCCTGTTCCCTGCACTGTTTGCTGTCCCGTTCCCTGCACTGTGTTGTCCTGTTCCCTGCACTGTGCTGTCGTGTTCCCTGCACTGTGCTGTCATGTTCCCTGCACTGTTTGCTGTCCTGTGTTCCTCGCACTGTTTGCTGTCCTGTTCCTGCACTCTTTGCTGATCTGTTCCCTACACTGTCTGCTGTCCTGTTCCCTGCACTGTGCTGTCGTGTTCCCTGCACTGTGCTGTCCTGTTCCCTGCACTGTTTGCTGTCCTGTTCCCTGCGCTGTTTGCTGTCCTGTTCCCTGCACTGTTTGCTGTCCTGTTCCCTGCACTGTTTGCTGTCCTGTTCCCTGTACTGTGCTGTCCTGTTCCCTGCACTTTTTGCTGTCCTGTTCCCTGCACTGTGCTGTCCTGTTCCCTGCACTGTGTTGTCCTGTTCCCTGCACTGTTTGCTGTGTGCTGTTCCCAGCACTGTGTCCTGTTCCCTGCACTGTTTGGTGTCCTGTTCCCTGCACTGTTTGCTGTCCTGTTCCTGCACTGTGTTGTCCTGTTCCCTGCACTGTGCTGTCATGTTCCCTGCACTGTATGCTGTCCTGTTCCCTGCACTGTTTGCTGTCCTGTTCCCTGCCCTGTTTGCTGTCCTGTTCCCTGCACTGTTTGCTGTCCTGTTCCCTGCACTGTGTTGTCCTGTTCCCTGCACTGTGCTGCTGTCGTGTTCCCTGCACTGTTTGCTGTCCTGTTCCCTGCACTGTTTGCTGTCCTGTTCCCCGCACTGTTTGCTGTCCCTGTTCCCTGCACTCTTGCTGATCTGTTCCCTACACTGTCTGCTGTCCTGTTCCCTGCACTGTGCTGTCGTGTTCCCTGCACTGTGCTGTCCTGTTCCCTGCACTGTTTGCTGTCCTGTTCCCTGCGCTGTTTGCTGTCCTGTTCCCTGCACTGTTTGCTTTCCTGTTCCCCTGCACTGTTTGCTGTCCTGTTCCCTGCACTGTTTGCTGTGTCCTGTTCCCTGCACTGTTTGCTGTCCTGTTCCCTGTACTGTGCTGTCCTGTTCCCTGCACTTTTTGCTGTCCTGTTCCCTGCACTGTGCTGTCCTGTTCCCTGCACTGTGCTGTCCTGTTCCCTGCACTGTTTGCTGTGCTGTTCCCAGCACTGTGCTGTCCTGTTCCCTGCACTGTGTTGTCCTGTTCCCTGCACTGTGCTGTCCTGTTCCCTGCACTCTTTGCTGTCCTGTTCCCTGCACTGTGCTGTCCCCTGCACTGTTTGCTGTCCTGTTCCCTGCGCTGTTTGCTGTCCTGTTCCCTGCACTGTTTGCTGTCCTGTTCCCTGCACTGTTTGCTGTCCTGTTCCCTGCACTGTGCTGTCCTGTTCCCTGCACTGTGCTGTCCTGTTCCCTGCACTGTGCTGTCCTGTTCCCTACACTGTGCTGTCCTGTTCCCTACACTGTGTTGTCCTGTTCCCTGCACTGTTTGCTGTCCTGTTCCCTGCACTGTGCTGTCCTGTACCATACACTGTGTTGTCCTGTTCCCTGCACTGTGCTGTCCTGTTCCCTGCACTGTGCTGTCCTGTTCCCTGCACTGTGCTGTCCTGTTCCATACACTGTGTTGTCCTGTTCCCTGCACTGTTTGCTGTCCTGTTCCCTGCACTGTGCTGTCCTGTACCATACACTGTGTTGTCCCTGTTCCCTGCACTGTTTGCTGTCCTGTTCCCTGCACTGTTTGCTGTCCTGTTCCCTGCAATGTGCTGTCCTGTACTATACACTGTGCTGTATGCTGACAGTGTCGGCCAGTGCCCCCTAGAGTGCTATCAGGTTGTGGGCTGTTATTTCCGCCTGTCCCCTGCGCAGTTGCTGTATGCTGACAGTGTCTGCCAGTGCCCCCCTAGAGTAGGCGCACGATACGCTGATGGCAGCAGAGAATATTGTGGCGGGAGATCTTTTCTGCTGTGGCTGCCACGGTTAATTTAGAAATGGTTCAGGTCTTTCAGGGGCAGGATTCTGTACTCCTGCTGATTCCATTTGGACGTGCTCCAGCTGCTTTTGCTGATGATGGATAGAAAGCTGTGTGGCAGCCGTGGCCACTTGTGAATGTGTGTGTGTGTGTGTGTGTGTGCGTGCGTGCGTGCGTGCGTGTGTGTGTGCGTGCGTGCGTGCGTGTGTGTGTGTGTGTGTGTGTGTGTGTGTGTGTGTGTGTGTGTGTGTGTGTGTGTGTTTGTGTGTGTGTGTGTGTGTGTGTGTGTGTGTGTGTGTGTGTGTGTGTGCGCGCGCGCATGTAATCAGTGTTTTCTTGACGCTAACATTCGCTACGATGCAGACTCGGAAGATCGTTTCACATGTACATTGTTCACTTTGACGTAGCATTTGATCCCAAGAATTCCTGGTATCTCTTTGCAGTAAAGTGTATGGACAGCACGATCGATGCATTTTGCTTCTCTGCCAATTTCGTGAACATTTCATGAATGTCCGACTGTGAATATGAAGCCAACAACTTCTCTGAATCACATTCATCACATGAACGACATCATGATCACACGTACGCTGTGACTGAGCGGAATTTTCATGTCTTCCACAACACTTTCATTGTTTATTTTCATGAAGATTTGCTTTCTTATTTCGTTTCTGTTTTCAGTTTGTATAAAAACTTTTCACCATGTCCTGTCGTTTGTGTTGCTGCTGCTGCACCGCGTAGTCCAGAATGGCTGTTGGAACTAGCCTCTGTGATCGTGTTCTGTTCAGCCGGAGGGAGAGCCGCAGGGTTATGGTCAATGGCACACCGCTAGAGAAGAGAAAGCCTCAGAATGCCAGGATTATCTCTCTCCCCCCCCCCCCCCCTACTGGCTCGTCAGTGTCGGGGATATGTAACATCTGTGTCGTCACTCTACTGGCGGAAGACATGGCTTTCTGACAACGTAACCACGGATGGCAACATTTCAAGAGAACTTATGTGCAAAGCGTTTTCTGGGCTACTGCTCATATTTGTATGGAAACTGGCATTTTTTTTTTTCTGGCGTAAAGTTTTGACATTTTTGATTGATGCTATGTGTGATAAAAAGAGCCAGACTTTTGCTGAGCAGAGGAGACTCAAGACTCAAGACTCAAAAACTGTATTACTCAAGGATAAAGATTTTAGGCAATGCCTATTCTTCCAGAGAAAGAGAGAGAGAGAGACAGACAGACAGACAGACAGATAGACAGAGAGAGAGAGAGAGAGAGACAGACAAACAGAGAGAGACAGACAGAGGGAGAGAGACACAGAGAGAGACACAGAGAGAGAGAGAGAGAGAGAGAGAGAGAGAGAGAGAGACAGAGACAGAGACAGAGAGACAGAGAGAGAGAGAGAGAAACGGAAACGGAATTTCATTCAATAAAGGCCTTAGCCCCATTTGAAGGGGGACGAATTCACAAATGCTTTACAATAATGAACAAAATAAGTAAGCAAAGTCAAAATGAATACCCAGATACCGACATGCTGATCATTTTTCCATAGTTCAGTTAGGTTATCACACAGCTGAACAAGGTATTTCAGGTTCTGTTCACAAATTTGTGCGTTTTTGGAAAACTGTATACAGATATAAGCTCAGGTTCTTCATAATGTGTTCATTCTGATTAGACAGAAGCAGAGATATACGGAAGAGACATGGGTGTGCATAAAACTTACGAGGAATATATACTTTTCTAAGGCCATCGTGAGCAGGACAGCAAAGCAACATATGTACTTTATCTTCTTTTGCACTTTGACACATTGGAATGCCAGATCGTTTACTGTATGCGATTGCGATGTATTGTCATATCACTGGCCCCAAACCGAAACATCGTCGAATGTTGCTTGATGTGTCTGTCTACATCTAGTAGAAAATAGCTTTCACAGTTTCTAGAGGATTTAAAAGTCCTGTACCAAGGGAATCTTTCACTTCGCTGCATATGATCTCCCCAGTTCTGCCACCTACAATCTATCAACCTTTGACGAAATTCAGCCAGGAACGTTTTAACATCTTGCACTCCCTGATTTAACCATACAAACCTAAACCCGTTTTGACATAACATTTCACGAACATTTATGACCCATGTTTGCCCTTAAAATCTAGAGATCCAACATCCTATAAGCTATTAGTGGTAACCTATTTTCACCCATACGTAATATTTTTAGCCAATATCTTATGCATCGAATATATTTGATTCTATATAAATAGGGTGACGTCCCGTCTCTCCATAAAACTAACTCATTCGGGGTTTGGTATGAACGCCAAGGAATGTCTTTAGTTCTCACGAGTGAACCTTTTCATTATGTCTTACTGCTTTGTCTAATCCCCACGATTCCACGCCATACAAAGCGATAGCTAGAACCTGAGAATCAAATATATCAAGAACACATTTATAGAATGACTTTTAAGCAGAGAGAGACAGACAGACAGACAGACAGAGAGAGAGAGAGAGAGAGAGAGAGAGAGAGAGAGAGAGAGAGAGAGAGAGAGAGAGAGAGAGAGATCTTTATTCGTAAAGCCTCTGGAGAGTGTATAATGGGTATATGTGCGGGTGGCACATACAAAAATCATCTCTCTCTCTCTCTCTCTCTCTCTCTCTCTCTCTCTCTCTTTCTCTTTCTTTCTCGTGTGCGTGTGCGTGCGTGCGTGCGTGTGTGCTGGGGAAAGTGACTGGCTGACAGAGTACACTGCGCTGTGTACATGCCGGCAGATGGGACCAGGTTGTAGGGACTTCAGTGCTGCACATCAAAACAGCCTGCGTGTCAGTTACCTCGTCCAAAATGTATCCTGCTGTAAAAGAAATAATTATGCATCCGTATATTTTGGCTAGTAAATGAGCGAACATGTTTTAAAGCCCATCCGTTACATTTTGGTTAGTAAATGAGCGAACATGTTTTAAAGCCCATCTGTTACATTTTGGTTAGTAAATGAGCGAAAATATTTTAAAGCCCATTTCATTTGATTTCCCCAATCCCACCCTCACCCCCCCCTTTTGTTTTTCTTTCAGAGTGATTTCAAGTGTCAGGCTTCCAAACACCAGAAATAATAGTACAATAATTTGTATGTGTAGATTTCTTAAACAACGGAACTCAGTTAAATGCACAAACACACACACACACACGCACGCACGCACGCACGCACGCACACACACACACACACACACACACACACACACACACACACACAGACAGATGAAGATAAAGATAGTTTTTAGGATCATCTGAGAACCATCTGAAGGCGGTCAGAATGGTTCCTCACGTGACCTGCTGTGTCTGCTGAGGCACGTAGAGACAAAGTGACAGCGGTAAAGCTTCAGCCCACATCCATTCTGCGCCCTCATTAAGAAGACAAGTCATTGTTCGCCCTTTGTTTCCATTGTCTCCATTGTCTTTGTCCTGCCTGAAGAAGGCTACAGACGTCGAAACGTGTGGTGCCTTGTGCTGTGATTTGTTTGTAGACTTTGTTCGCCGGAATAGAAGGTTTTTTTTTTTCCTTTAAAATTTGTTTGAATTCCAGCCTTCAGTCACCTCATTTTCAAACTAATATAGAAGCTCTGATAATACTTGACCAATTGGTCAGAATACAATAAAATGTGCATCCTACAAACTGAGATCGTATCGTCGTCTTTGACGGACCAGACGACCTTCCTACCTGGGCTGAGAAGATTGGGTCCGATCGCTGCAAAGAGGTATATTTTGGGCCAGACAGATCTCTGCAAAGAGGTATATTTTGGGCCGGACAGATCTCTGCAAAGAGGTATATTTTTGGCCAGACAGATCTCTGCAAAGAGGTATATTTTTGGCCAGACAGATCTCTGCAAAGAGGTATATTTTGGGCCAGACAGATCTCTGCAGAGAGGTATATTTTGGGCCGGACAAATCTCTGCAGAGAGGTATATTTTGGGCGACACAGATCTCTACAGAGAGGTATATTTGGGCCAGCCAGACAGATCTCTGCAAAGAGACATATTTTGGGCCAGACAGATCTCTGCAAAGAGACATATTTGGGGCCAGACAGATCTCTGCAAAGACGTATATTTGGGGCCAGACAGATCTCTACAAAGAGACATACATATTTTGGGCCAGACAGCTATCATTCAGCTACGGATATTTATGTTCCCCCGGGACATGTGGCCTTGACCACTTTATCCCTAGATTTGTTCCAGACTGCTGCCAGAGATTGCGGACGAGCGAAGGCAGCCCAGACAGTTCATCCCCTCTGTACAGGCAGACCTTTCCTTTTCCGACGAAAGCGACGCTGGCTGCTTTTACTTACGGCCACCCATTATGGTGACGCACAAAACCTTTGACATCGGATTCGGCCGGGTCAGTCCATCAGATCAGAGGACGTATAACGCTGCTGTTATTTCAGGGTTAAACTCGAAAACAGTCTCTGTTCTGTGCGAACAACCTTCCCGCCCTATTTACTACATGGTCGACCAGACCATAAACACCGTCAATTTGACAAGGAAATGGATGATGAAATGAATGAGTTAATATTTCGACATCCACAAGATTTTTTTTTTCAGAAACAATGAAACATTTACAAAAACAAAAGAAAAAAAATATGTGTGTGTGTGTGTGTGTGTGTGTGTGTGTGTGTGTGTGTGTGTGCGCGCGCGCGCGCGCGCGTGTGTGTGCGTGTGTGCGTGCGTGTGTGTGTGTGTGTGTGTGTGTGTGTGTGTGTGTGTGTGTGTGTGAGAGAGAGAGAGAGAGAGAGAGAGAGAGAGAGAGAGAGAGAGAGAGAGAGAGAGAGAGAGAGAGAGAGAGAGGTGAAGACTTCTCTACTTGCGGCATGCTCGAATTTATTTATTTCTGAATTCAGTCTAAACGATCTCTGTCTAGTCTTTCATACGTTAGTGAAAACGCGGCACAGTGTGGGGGTATATATTCCAAAATTGAAAACAGGCGAAAAGAGTTCAGATCAACTGAGTTATTAATGAATCTGTTTCATCCTGGCAATAATTAATCACTTTGCACATCTCATGACATGGGTTTGACTTTGATTCACACTATAGTACGCATGTATATTCCTTATTCTTTGCACACATGCACACGTATACAAGTGATATTTAAATGTGTACTACTGCGACATACATGGGAGTTTTGTGTTTGTGCAGAAACGTATGTGTGTATATAAATACAGGCATATTGCTTTCATTCCATACGAAGTGCATGTGCGTTTGCATGTGTATATGAAAAAACAAAAACGCTCATCCGGCAATGTGTGTGTGTGTGTGTGTGTGTGTGTGTGTGTGTGTGTGTGTGTGTGTGTGTTGTTGAAAGCTGTATAAAAGATTTACGCATATGCGCAAGGTCGAGAGAGGAGTGTGCTAGTAGTGGGTCGTAATAGTGTGTGTGTGTGTGTGTGTGTGTGTGTGTGTGTGTGTGTGTGTGTGTGTGTGTGTGTTGAAAGCTGTATAAAAAGATTTACGCAAGGTCGAGAGAGGAGTGTGCTAGTAGTGGGTCGTAATAGTGTGTGTGTGTGTGTGTGTGTGTGTGTGTGTGTGTGTGTGTGTGTGTGTAGTGAAATATTGTCGAAAGTCACGGATGCCTATGCCCAAGCGATCCACGTTTTTTACAGATCACTACTGTTAACATTAGATTTCATGTTCATATTTTCATATCGCTGGAAATGGAGTACATCCCGGGAGTGGGCCCCTTACGCTAACAGCTGACCGTAAGCTAACAGCAATGCACACTGCCTTGAGGAGGTCGTAGCTTACTCATCCTTCCCACAGCCGCAGGTGTGGGCACGTGCTGTCCGTCACAGAGCCAGTTCCAGCTAGCGCGCGCCTTCAGCAACATTCCAACGCCCGGGAAGATGCCGTTGACAGTACTTTCTGGCATGTGGGCTCTCTCTCTCTCTCTCATGGCTTCTCTCTCCTAGTGACCACTGGACACGCATAAAGCACACAAAGCATTGGTTTGCACTCATTCATCAGGCGGGGGAGGTGTGTGACTGCGTTTCATTACAGAAATCGTATTTTTTGAATATACCTTTCTTTGAGGGGAATTCTGTACCCAGCGTATTATTCACAATACAGATGTTACGGATGGTGTGGTGCTGTGTGTACGACTGTCTAACTCTCACATTTGAAAGTTTGGATGCGTGTAACGGTTATTCCCTACACACACACCTACGCCACATGACCTTGGACAACCAGGCAACACACGAGTTAAGTTTCTTTCTTTTCAATGCTGCCTGAACCATCAAAACATAGGCACATATCAATACAATCGGCACAAATCAATACACGCCATCACCAGCAAGGGCATTCAACAAACACAAAGAGCTTCAACCGTCACTCTAAAACCTGAGACATTGAAAATGTCTCGCTGGCACCGTCAGTAGTGTCCCAGCAGACACAGTCCACACAGCTGGCTGCAACGAGTTCAAATAACAGTCTTCACACGACAAACAAAGCCGTTCACGAGTACAGTTCGAACTCTCACAGGATACACCCACACAGAAGATCACGAGTATAGTTCAAAGTCCCACAAGGCACACACACACACACACACACACACACACACACACACACACGTACACACACACACACACACACACACACACACACACAGAGAGAGAGAGAGAGAGAGAGAGAGAGAGAGAGAGAGAGAGAGAGAGAGAGAGAAATCACGGCGAGCAGAGCCGTTCACGAGTACAGTTCGGGTCGCACAGGGTACACCCACACAGAAGATCACGAGTACAGTTCGAAGTCCCACAGCGTACATCCACACTGAAGATCACAGCTAGCAGAGCCCTTTGCTACACAATTCCGCAACTGACCTGGCGGTCAGCCTCTGCGCGTCGTCTTGACGGAGAATCCTGAGGCCCTTTTCTACATAACTCCTTTACGGATCAGGCGGTCAGCCTCTGCACGTCGTCTTGACGGAGAATCCTGAGGCCCTTTCTACACATAACTCCTTTACGGATCAGGCGGTCAGCCCCTGCACGTCGTCTTGACGGAGAATCCTGAGGCCCTTTTCTACATAACTCCGTTACGGATCAGGCGGTCAGCCCCTGCACGTCGTCTTGACGGAGAATCCTGAGGCCCTTTTCTGCATAACTCCGTTACGGATCAGGCGGTCAGCCTCTGCACGTCGTCTTGACGGAGAATCCTGAGGCCCTTTTCTACTACATAACTCCGTTACGGATCAGGCGGTCAGCCCCTGCACGTCGTCTTGACGGAGAATCCTGAGGCCCTTTTCTACATAACTCCGTTACGGATCAGGCGGTCAGCCCCTGCACGTCGTCTTGACGGAGACAGCGGCTGGGGCACGGGCTGTCCCTCCACGCTCGGTGACAGTCAGTTCCAGGCCGGACTCAGGGGCCTCATCACCGCTTTTCTTTTCTTTCGCCGCGCTGTTTTATTTTACGTCATGTTGTTATGTAATTGTACTTGAAGTCACAATTTACCTTGACGTTACAACACATGTTATTTGTGCCGAAAACAAAGGCCATACGCACTGTTTGGGACTGCTGTATAGACACGGTGCTGCTGTGAGCGCAGTGGGCCCACGCAGGAGTTTTCATTACAGTAAACGTGTTTATTGTATTTGGAACTACGCAACATGTGTGGTAAGTGATTATGGGATCAGGCATTAGACAAACCATGATCGTTGAATGACACGAAGAGTCAGTGCATTTGACCTTGACAGATATGAACCCCACACAGTGCATTTGACCTTGACATACGTGAACCCCACACAGTGCATGTGACCTTGACAGACGTGAACCCCACACAGTGCATTTGACCTTGACAGACGTGAACCCCACACAGTGCATTTGACCTTGACAGACGTGAACCCCACACAGTGCATTTGACCTTGACAGACGTGAGCCCCACACAGTGCATTTGACCTTGACAGACATGAACCCCACACACAGTGCATTTGACCTTGACAGACGTGAACCCCCACAGTGCATTTTACCTTGACAGACGTGAACCCCACACAGTGTATTTGACTTTGACAGACGTGAACCCCATACAGTGCATTTGACCTTGACAGACGTAAACAGTGCATCTGACCTTGACAGACGTGAACCCCATACTTTGCATTTGACCTTGACAGACGCGAACCCCGCAGCTCTGACTCATTTGATGCTCTACAGCATTGCAAACATTATTGAACTGCATTCTTCTCTCTCTCTCTCTCTCTCTCTCTCTCTCTCTCTCTCTCTCTCTCTCTCTCTCTCTGCATCTGTCTAGCTATCCATCTATCTGTCTGTCTTTTTTTTTATCTATCTATCTATTCATCTGCCTATCTGTCTGTCTGTCTGTCGTAAAAGAATGTTGGGAAGGGAAGAAAGAACTGAAGGAAAAAGAGAAAGAAGAAAAAACATGAAGTAACCGGAGAATGAGGAGAATGTACAATCAATTCGGAAAGTGAAATTCAATAAAAAGAAAGAGAGAAGGAGGTAACCAGAAGATGGCCATAAAAATAGGAAAGAAAGGGAAACAGAAGAACTAAAGAATGAACAGAAGCTAAAATAGAAAGAGGAAAATAAAAGATGGAGGAAAGGATGAAAAAAAAAACACGAGCGAATTGAAATGAAAAGAGCAAAATGTGAAAGAAGTAAACAGCCAAAAAAGGACGGCAAGAAAGAATGAAAGAATTAGAAAGAAGTGAACAAATACACAAACACAGAGAACTGATATATAAGGGAATGCCGGTTTTTGTTTGTTTGTTTGTTTGTTTGTATTTAATAAACTGACAACGCTCGACCTCTTTGAAGTGTGGCGTGATCGTTCTCTGGAATGAAGTTCCGCCAAGAACATTAAAACAAATCTTGTCCTGCTAGATACACGCTTTCATTGGAAGAGAGAGAGAGAGAGAGAGAGAGAGAGAGAGAGAGAGAGAGAGACAGAGACAGAGACAGACAGACAGACAGACAGACACAGAGAAAAGAAATACAGAGAGACAGAGAGTGCGAAGGAGAGAGAGAGAGAGAGAGAGAGAGAGAGAGAGAGAGAGAGAGAGAGAGAGAGAGAGAGGAGAGAGAGAGAGAGAGAGACAGCGATCCACCTTTCCCTGTTCACCCCCCGAATCTGAGATTCATGCTCATGCACTGATTGCTAACGCCACAATAATGCACTTATCAGCATCAATGCATACTTGCTAAAGCCCTCTCCTGCCTGGAACATGGCATCTGTTTGCATATTCTCTAAACTATCGCACGTAATACAGACGCACTCTCTTCTATGAGTGAAAACATGCAGGCCAGCTGGACTGTATCAGTCTCTGTAACATTGTGCCCCGATGTCATCATGTCCGTCAGGCAACAGATCGTACATCTGATATACAGAGGGAAACGAATGGAAATGGACAGCATCAGCAAATCAGCATTCTGGGTGAGAGACCAGAGCAAAGAGGTTCTGAGCTGTACAGAGTCCTCATCGAGCCACTCCTGACGGGTACAATCACTGTACACAGTCCTCATCGATACAATCCTGATGGATACAATCACTGCGCAGAGTCCTCATGGACACAGTCTGATGGATACAATCACTGTACACAGTCCTCATCGAGCCAGTCCTGATGGATACAATCACTGTACAGAGTCCTCATCGAGCCAGTCCTGATGGATACAATCACTGTACAGAGTCCTCATCGAGCCAGTCCTGATGGATACAATCACTGTACAGAGTCCTCATCGAGCCAGTCCTGATGGATACAATCACTGTACACAGTCCTCATCGATACAATCCTGATGGATACAATCACTGTACACAGTCCTCATCGATACAATCCTGATGGATACAATCACTGTACACAGTCCTCATCGAGCCAGTCCTGATGGATACAATCACTGTACACAGTCCTCATCGACACAGTCCTGATGGATACAATCACCGAACGACACAGTCCTGATGCATACAATCACTGTACAGAGTCCTCATCGATACAGTCCCCTGAGCGAAACAATCACTGTACAGAGTCTTCATCGACACAGTCCTGATGGATACAACCACTGTACAGAGTCCTCATCGATACAGTCCTGATGGATACAATCACTGTACACAGTCCTCATCGACACAGTCCTGATGTTTACAATCACTGATAGACAGGTCCCAATGGTGTGCTTATTGTAGCAAGCGCATTCCCAAGAAACTCAGTCCCTAATGAGCATAACTGCTATTAACACAATTTATCACGGACACAATCCTCCATATGAGATACATAAGAAATATAATTAATTCTTAATGTTACAGTCATGATGCACAAAAAGACAACTACTTTAAAAAGTGAAAAGACATAATCATACAGGAGATGTAATCGCAATTGAAACGATTCTGTTAAGGACAAATCCTGATGGTTGTAATCTTAATGAGCAGAGTTCCCCATGAACACAAAAGTAATGAACACAATTCCTAAGAAAAACAATTTTAATGAATACATTTCTTAATTGACACATTTTGTTATGAAGAGTTTTTCTACTTGAAACAGACTAAATCACTGATAGCAACATTTCCTAATTGACAAAATCTAATGGGCACCTTTCCTATTTAATACATTTTTTGTGGATATATTTCTGAATGGACATAATCCGCTGATACGTTTGTGTTTGACACCAGACTATGATTGTTAATCACGGGTACGACAATCTCATCAAACCGTTGCAGCCGTCTGCAATCACTCAATCAAAACTTTGACGACTTCTCCTAAAACAACGGTTAGGCATCGCCAAAGATGACTACTCTCTCCTTTTCTGTTTAGCCTTCTCTTAAGGAATACGTTTTTGTCATAGTTCCTTTAAGTTTCTACCTAAGGTATTACAGTTACCATTTAAATGTTGATGTGAGACATGTTTTTTTTTTTGTTTTTGTTCTTTTGTTTTTTTGTTTTTTGTTTTTAATAAACTGATGAAGGAATATCAGTTTATCAGCGATTTCACAATTCGCCATTATTTCAACGGCACTCTAATCATCGGTGGGTTTTATCATCCTGATGAAGACATTGAAATAGAATGTCTTAACATCTCTCACCGGCTACTTGTTAACCACTTACTTCTTTTTGTTCCAAGCACCAGCGCCGTGGAATACGGTATAAAACAGGAGTGACAGTCACTCTGCTCTTTAGTTACAATGCTCCTCCCTCTTACTTGCACTAAACCATCAAAGCAATCTATATGCTATATTTCCTTACAAAAACTCAGTTACATGTGAAAGATTCACCCAAACCTTGAGAGTAACCAAAATCTGTAACCGGTGGCTGCAGATATAGACTTTTTTTTCCCGGTTAGTTTAGTTCTGTCAGGCATTCCGTTCTCTGTAATGGAGCAGGAGTATCTATGATGTATACAATATAATGATCAACCCCACCATGAGTGTTTTTCCTGCAGAGTGTGGCGTTTGCTTGACGAAAGAGATGAGCACTTCACAGCACACACCACGCAGTCCTTATTCTAAGATGTTCCATCAATGTCACGGCACACACCACGCAGTCCTTAATTCAAGATGCTCCCATCAATGTCAGTGTTTGAGTTTTAAAACAGACGGCTTTGCTTTCCCTTCCATATAGGGTTTGGTGGACAGAATTCCAGATGTTACCTATTTTCAACAGGCTTAAAATGAAGCGTCTTTGTCCCCCACTATCTCTCTCTCATCCCCCGTCCCCTCCCCACCCACCCCACTTTGTGTGTTTGTTTGTTACAAATATATGTATGGGATCAATATCGACATAGTAACAATACTGACAGGTACACTGTGGTCGTCTGTACTCAAAACAGCTGGAGCTGAATTGACCTGATTTAATTAATAGCAATTTCGGCATACAGCAGACATGTGTTGTGATAATCTGCTTCCTGTATCCCTGACAAGCCAGCATGCCGAAAGAAATTAAAGCCCGGAAGATAGGCAGTGTCCACCCGTTCAAGTACGAAAGCAAACAAGCAAGCAAGCAAGCAAGCAAGCACAAACACGCCATTGTAATGCAAAGTACTCTTTGATCCAGCCGTGATGGAATTCAGGCTGGACTGATCCAATGAGCGGTACGGGTACGACGACCCCCCCCCCCCCCCCCCCCCCTTTCCCCCCACTAAGCCAGACAGTGTCTGACAGGACAGAGATGGAGAGAACAGAGGAAAACTGGAGAAGTAAGGGACGACACCGACAGCAAAGGAAGGTGACAGGAGGAGACAAAGAGGGGGGGGGGGGGGGGGGGAGGGGGGATAAGGGGGGGGGGGGGGGGATAGAGAAGGCGAGGGGCAGAGAAGGCGAGCAGAGATGGAGTTGAAAGGGAGGGGGACAGCAGATACACACGTACATGCTGAGAGAGAGAGAGAGAGAGAGAGAGAGAGAGAGAGAGAGAGAGAGAGAGAGAGAGAGAGAGAGAGACAGACAGACAGACAGACGGAGGGACGGAGGGAGGACGTAACGCGGACGCAGTGCTACAGAGTATTCATGGCCACCGTCAGTCTCTATTGAGCATGTTGGGTTTGCAATGCGTTTAGATCAGAATTGTGGACCGTCAATGCGGAGTTGCATCTACACAAAAGGCATTTCTCTAAGTCCGGTGCTGAGATGGTTCTGTATTTCCCGGGCCTCGTGTCCTCACGGACTGATTGCAAAGAAGCGTGGTGTGAAGCCCTGCGATATAAACTGAACCTGAAACGGGGTCCCTGATGAATGGCCGTCTCTTCATCCTCATCCCTCATCAGTAATAAATGAACAGTCTTTTCACGTTCTGTGCTCTGTTCCAGTTGTAGCCACGATTTTGATTTGTTTTCTCTATCACCCTCTATCACCTATCCCGGAGTCTTGAAGACCGCTGGGACGCCACAACAGACTCGAAACCACTTCCTCCACTCCTCCCGGTTCTCAGACGTTCTTAAATAGTTTGTGGGTGTGAGGTCGGTCCATTCACTGATGCTGGCCTCCCATCTCTTTCTCTGTCTTCCTCTCCTTCTGCCTCCTCGCACTGTTCCTCGTAGAATGGTTTCGGCAAGTCCTGTTGATCTTGATACATGACCATACCACCTCATTTTCCCTTCTTTTCACTGTGAACAACAGGTCTTCGATTCGCCCAACGGCTAGCCTTACTCTGGTCTGGACCTCCAAGTTGGTAATGTGGTCTTTTTGTATAAGATGCCTAGAATCATGCAGAAACATCTCATCTCTGATGCCTGAATCTTTCTCTCAAGTCCAGCTGTCAGAGTCCACGTCGCACATCCACTTAATTAGGAAAGAATAATTTGAATTTTTCAACAAAGGCAAAAGTGAGTTGATAGGGCTTGTTGTTGGACGGACGTGGCGGACCTCTTCCAGTGTGACATCTCAATCATGCCAGCTGGTGACCTGAGTACATTTTGTCAAAATCTATTCACCAGCTCGGCAGTGTCTGCTCCGGTGAGTTGCCTCATTTGGACCTAAATTTTGGTGACTCACTTCCGACTAGAGCTGAAGAAGGTACGAAAGGAAAGAAACTAGACATTGGAGTGTTTTAGACTTAGCGCTGAAGAAGTTAGGAAAGAAAACCTGAAACTAGACGTTGAGGTGTTATAGGGAAGAAACTTGACACAGAGGTGTTTTAGAGATTTAGCGCTGAAGAAGCTAGGAGAGGAAGAAACTAGACATTGAGGCGTTTTAGGAAAGGAAGAAACTAGACATTGAGGCGTTTTAGGAAAGGAAGAAAGTAGACACTGATGTGTTTTAGGAAAGAAAGAAACTAGACATCAAGGTGTTTTAGGAAAGGAAGAAACTAGACATTGAGGCGTTTTAGGGAAGGAAGAAACTAGACATTGAGGCGTTTTAGGAAAGGAAGAAACTAGACATTGAGTGGTTTTAGGGGAAGGAAGAACTAGACATTGAGGGGTTTTGAGGGAAGGAAAGAAACTACACATTGAGGTGTCTTAGGGAAGGAAGAAGCTAAACATTGAGGGGTTTTAGGGAGCTGCAAAGAGACGGGGAGAAACTATGCCACTCGCACTGTCAGCGCTGGGTGAGGATGGATATAGACGAGGGGTGGGGCGGAGGGGGAGGGAGGGTGGGGGAGTGCTGGATGAGAACAAGACAAGGCGAGCAGGGGGGCACCAAGCTGAAGAGAAAAACAACATGTTGTCACGGACTGGCCTAAAGGACATTCAAAACGACTGCACTTAAGAAGTGTTTAATTAAATACAGTATTGTACCCGTTTCATGAAGAAAAGAAAGGAGAGAAGAAATGTAAGCAAGAGGGGAGCAGAAAGAAGATGAAGAAGAAGAGAAAGAAGAAGAAGAAGAGGAGGAGGAGGAGGGGGAGGAGGAGGAGGAGGAGGAAGAAGAAGAAGAAGAAGAAGAAGAAGAAGAAGAAGAAGAAAGAGGAGGAGGGAGGAGGAGGAGGAGGAGGAGGAGGAAGAAGAAGAAGAAGAAGAAGAAGAAGAAGAAGAAGAGAAGAAGAAGAAGAGAGGCAGAAAAGGGGATCTTGCAGAAATGAAGAGTCACAGAAGCGGCCTGTGGTGTGGAAGTGGAACCGATGGAGAGGGAAGAAGGATCTTAAAAAAGACGAACGTAAAAATGGAGTGCGAAGAGGACAGAAGGGAAGTGGAAACAAGCAATAAAAAAAAAGTCATAGGAGGAGAAAATGAGGTAGCTGAACAAAATGAAGATGAGGGAGAGAGAGAGAGATAGGCGGACAGACAGACCAACAGACGGGCACAGAGAGAGAGAGAGAGAGAGAGAGAGGAGAGAGAGAGAGAGAGAGAGAGAGAGAGAGGCGGATAGACAGAGACAGAGAGACGTAAACATCAACTGAAGAGAGACAGACAGACAGATAGGACATTGATGGATAGGACATTGATAAAGAAATGAGAGAGAGAGAGAGAGAGAGAGAGAGAGAGAGAGAGAGAGAGAGACGACACAGACACACGTAACGGGTAGTACCCTGAGAGGAATGGGTACACAGTGACAGAAAGACGAACGCTCGCGAGACAAGAAGACGGACAGACGGACAAACTATGACAACGTATCATCAAAACGCGGGAAGAGACCGTTAGTGGAAGCACCCCCCCCCCCCCCCATCCCCCTCAGACCCCCCCCCCCCCCCCCCCCTCCTCCCTTCAGCTAGAAACTGACCCCGGTAGTCAGTTCTTCCAGTACAGCACTGTCCTTTCAGGAAAGTGAAGAGAAGTCTGGAACATTAACACTGAAATTCACCCCCTACAGCATCGGGCAGAAGCTTGCTGCGAACGCCAATGAATCAGTGATGACCTTCGTGTAAGGTAACATGATAGAAGGATGGATGGAGGGCTGGTGAGAGAGAGAGAGAGAGAGAGAGAGAGAGAGAGAGAGAGAGAGAGAGAGAGAGAGAGAGAGAGACGGACGGACGGACGGACAGGCAGGCAGGCAGGCAGGCAGGGACACACACACACACACACACACACACACACACACACACACACACACACACACGCACGCACGCACGCACACACACACACACGTAAAACATACACACGGACGGGCAGACAGACAAAACAGGCAGGTAGGCACAGAGAGAGAGAGAGAGAGAGAGAGAGAGAGAGAGAGAGAGAGAGAGAGGAGGGAGGGGGAGAGAGAGAAAGGTAAATGGAGAAGTGCTAGTAAAGGGAAAACGCAGAGACAGACAGATGGACGAATATGCACAAAACAAGACTGACAGACGGAGAGAAGTGCCGGAATATATGCCGGAAACGTGTTCAATGCATGAACAGACTTTTGATGGAAGAGAGCGCTGCACATGTTTGATGGAGAGAGCGCTGCACATGTTTGATGGAGAGAGCGCTGCACATGTTTGATGGAGAGAGCGCTGCACATGTGTTTGATGGAAAGAGCGCTGCACATGTTTGATGGAAAGAGCGCTGCACATGTTTGATGGAAAGAGCGCTGCACATGTTTGATGGAGAGAGTGCTGCACATGTTTGATGGAAAGAGCCCTGCACATGTTTGCAACTGTTAACAGAGTTTTGTTTGCACACCATTACATACAGTTGCTTGACTCCTTTCGACCGACACATTTGGATTTAAGGTTCCATACAGTGCCCCCCTTTTGCAGTCAGTTTGCTCCGCGCCTCATGGCCACCAACAGGGAGGTGGAGGAGTGATTTAATCTAGGAACAGGATGGACTTATCTCATTAAAGTCGGAGCAGCATGAAACGCGCTATCAAAGACACTATCAACAGTAGTGGGTATGGACTAGTTCTTCACCCCTGCACACCAAGCTAGAGGTGGACAGCAGGACCATCCAAAGGAAGGCTGAAGCAACACTGATGGGAGTAATGTTCATCATGCTCAATCACTTTTAAAGCTGGAAAAGAGAACATGGAATTGAAATATGGTAAGATCTGAACAGCAGCTTCAGAGAAGAAAGAAGAAGAAGAAGAAGAAGAAGAAGAAGAAGAAGAAAGAAAGAAAGAAAGAAAAGAAAAGGTTTTCGAAACTGAACACATCTAATTTTCTTCGGCAAATAACGGCCGCCAAGGAGTTATGTTTCATATTGAACATTTAATGCAGTCGCTTATTCGTGCTGTCAAGAATCGCGCAAACGTAGTACTTGCAAACCTGAGGCGGGTCAATAGCGTGGCCCACCTCTCCACCGATCCCTTTGCGGACATCCTCATTACCAAGAAAACTGACCACACTCCCTCGTTTCTTCCAGCATGGCGCCGAGGGTAGCCCCGTGCATGGAGGGAAGCTGAGAGAAGCCTGGAACATTCACAGTGAAATGTTATCTCCTATGGCATCGAGCAGGTGCATGCCATGATTTGTAATTGCCGACTGATGAATTTCGTGTATTGGAAAACGACATGACGGATAAAGGGTTAAAGTGAGAGAGAGAGAGAGAGAGAGAGAGAGAGAGAGAGAGAGAGAGAGAGAGAGACAGACAGACAGACACAGACAGACAGACAGAGAGACAGAGAGACAGAGACAGACAGAGGGAGGGAGAGTGAGAGGGAGGGAGACTGACAGACAGACAGACAAAGAAGGTGAGAGAGAGTGAGCGACAGAGACAGAGATGGAGACAGAAACAGAAAGAGACAGAGAGATACAGAGACAGGAGGGGGGGGGGGGGGGTCTGGGGGGTGAGGTCGTGAGTATGGAAGTCTGCTGGTCTGACGTCACCGAAACTTTGTTCGTTGATCTTCTAAGCACGCGGAGATAGATCGACCTATCATCTTTGTGAGAGGCCACTAATCTGGAAACAAATAAGGAAAACAAAGTTATGATGAGAACTTGAGAAGTAAGCATTGCATTGTGTGTGTGTGTGTGCGCGCGCGCGCGCGCGTGCGTGCGTGCGTGCGCGCATGCGTGTGTGTGTGTGTGTGTGTGTGTGTGTGTGTGTGTGTGTGTGTGTGTGTGTGTGTGTGTGTGTGCGTGTGCATGCGTGTGTGTGTGTGTGTGTGTGTGTGTGTGTGTGTGTGTGTGTGTGTGTGTGTGTGTGTGTGTATGTGTGTGTGTTGTGTGTGTGTGTGTGTGTGTGTGTGTGTGTGAGAGAGAGAGAGAGAGAGGTTACAGAATATGCTGCGGAAATAATAATTATTCTCATGCAAGAGATACCCGGGAAAAATCATCCAGACCCCCTTACTTAAAAACAGAAAGCACTGAGAAGAAAGAGACAAGATAACTGTTAGTCAACCTTCAGGCACATTTCAACCATACTTTAAAACCAGGATAATATTCAGAAAACTACAAGATAACTCTTAGTCAATTGTCAGGCAGATTTCAACCATGCTATAAAATCATGATGACATTCCTCCACTTCATCTCTCACCCCCGTCCCATCCTCCAGTCTTCATTAAACAACGGGTCCCCAAGTACTTTGAAAAGAGATAGTATCTTGTTTTGAAGAAAATAAACCTGTGTGTTAAAATAACCAGGCAGACACACAAAAGAAACAAACAATGTTCCGTCGAATTAGATTATCTAACTAAAAAAAAAAAAAGAAAAAACAAACAAAAAAACAATAATGAACAAACATTCATTCCAATAACTTTCTCACAAACAAGACTGATCGGACTGTCAATCCAATCTACATAAATCTGATGGAAATGTACGACGGTAGGCGCAAACGCATTAAATTCATCAAAGTCTCAAATGTAAACGGTTTTCGTTCCCATTTCTAGTGCTCTAAACAACAGGTGTTGATTCTGATTTCGATTTTTGTCTTCGTATACACGGAGAGGTCCACCTTCAAACATGGTCACCGAGCACAAGGAGGAGAAACTGAGAGAGGATCGGCATGTTGGCAATAATGACCCCAAAACACACACACACACACACACACACACACACACACACACACACACACACACACACACACACGCACACACACACCACACTATTATTGCCAACATGTCGTGTGTATGTGTGTGTGTGTGTGTGTGTGTGTGTGTGTGTGCGCGCGCGCCCACGCGTGTGTTTGTATTTGCATGTATTTATCCCGCCTCTCTTTGAACGTTGGGAGATGAGGGCAGAAACACTTCAATTAATGAGGGAGGCCCTCTGAAACACTTCAAGCTGTCAAATTCTCCCAAGAAGTTCTTTTTGAAGGGCGGTTCATCAGGAAACTGGTGAATGTGGTGGTAAGCAGGTAAGCAGTGTCTTAACGTCCTCTTTTTAATCACAGACATGTTTTCACTGATTAACTCGGGGGGGCTGTGCACTTAAGCCCAGGACGGAATGAGACTTTTTTTTTTTTTTTTTTTGCTAATATATTAATTCTTCAAGTGGTAACAAACACCGCTGCGTTACAGGGTAGAAAAATGTAGGAAACGCACATAAACAGGGTTTGGTGCAGTTTGGGAAATTGTGTGTTTTTTATGCTTTTTTTTTTCTGTGTTAATGTCTCTGGCTTATGACGTCCGAGGTGTGTGTACATGTCAAAAATAAACTATCCTTTTTTTTAAGTGTTTCACACAAATCGTTACTTTTGGAGTCTGCTTCGTCGATTTCTTTGTGGTCTTTGCTTTATGCTTTAAAAAAAATACATTAGAAATGAAATGACCGACAGATAGACAGGGATCTGCCTTTTAAGTGTCGGTTTTTGCTTGCAATCTGCACGGTCCTCTTCATTCCATTATCTCCCTACACTCAGTCCCGCTTCTTCTCGTACCTACTAACCTATTCTTATCTCTCTGCACTCAGTCCCAGTTCCTCTCATACCTACTGACTTACTTGACTCAGTCCCGTTGGCTCCTAGTGGAGCATAGATCATCCACGAGCCTTCTCCATCTCGGTCTGTCCCGGGCGGCGACTTCCAAGCTGGCCCCAGGAATAGCCCAGTCGAGTCGTCTCCGCCCGCCTCCGTTGATCTTCCAGGTGGTGCGCGGTCGGACTCTTGCTTCTTCCCTGTGGGCTCCATCGCAAGGTATGGCGGACAAGGCTGGATGCCGGTTTTCTGAGGGTATGACCAAGCCAGCCCCACTTCCTGCACTTAATTTGATTTTCAAAGGGCTCTTCTCCACAAGTCTTCGTTTGCGACCATGTCCTGCCACCTGATGCTATAGATGTACCTCAAGCATCTGTTCCCAAAGGTCTGCAGGCGGCGTGTCGATGACTTGCTGGTGCGCCACGTTTCACAAGCATAGAGGAGCACAGACTTCACATTTGTGTTGAAGATGCGGATCTTGGTTTTTTGCAGAGATGGTGTGTGAGGTCCAGACAGGTCGGAGCATGCTGAAAGCTGCCGATGCCTTGCCTGTTCTTGTTTGGATGTCTTTGTCTGTGTCCCCGTCCTTGCTGACAATGCTGCCGAGGTATGTGAAACTGTCAACGTTCTCCAGGTCTTCTCCATCTAGTACAATGTTGTTGTCGTTGACCTCATTGATCCTCATCACCCCGGGTTTTGCCTTACTGATCTCACACCTACTATCCTATCCGTATCTTATCAGTCTGACATTTCGGGCAATCGAAATGCCGATGGTTATTCGGATGGCGTCATTATACCTACTACCCTATCCTTATCCTATCAGTCTAAGACATTCGGACAATCGAAATGCCGATGGTGATTCGGATGGCGTCATTATACCTACTGTCCTATCCTTATCCTATAAGTCTAAGACATTCAGGACAATCGAAATGCCGATGGTGATTCGGATGGCGTCATTATACCTACTACCCTATCCTTATTCTATCAGTCTAAGACATTCAGGACAATCGAAATGCCGATGGTGATTCGGATGGCGTCATTATACCTACTATGCTATCCTTATCCTATCAGTCTAAGACATTCAGGGCAATCGAAATGCCGATGGTG